>UXSR01000257.1:0-50864 GCA_900604375.1 Mesocestoides corti
ATTGGCCAAAATAAACTTAGACACGATGGTGTGCAGGAGGTGAGCGACTTGCCTCGATCAGTGACGGTGTTGAGGAGTTCAAACTGCGGCTCTTTAGGCGACCAGGCGGTTTTCACGACGAACGAGGCGCCGGGGATGAGGTTGTTGGCGTCGTCTGTCGACAGTTTCGCTGGATTCGTCACCAACGTGGTCACATCGCCGTCACTGACGTAGCGCCCGAATGCCAGGCCGATTTCCAGGCAGCTAAATTGAGAAAGATTGCTTTCTTACCTCATGATACGTGAGATGTGGTCATTCAAACAATAACACACTCTACTTATGTAATTACAATAGATGTGTAATTAGTGCCTATAAAGGTCTGGTTGAGGGCACGTTGGGGTCGTGAACGGAGGGTTATCTCTGACAATTTTGGACAATGCTTACCTGACAACGCCCAAGTGCGGGGCGTCCGAACAATCGCCTTGCCGACTCACTCCGATCACGAGGGTTTTTTCGAGATTCGCGCGGAATTTGAAGAGGTTGGGCTTCTCCTTCGGCACCGCGATGCTTCCCAGCGAAGACTTCGAGTCGTCTTCACGAATGTCAATGTGAAGCCGCAGGCTTAGAAAAAAAAAGTGGAATAGGCAGCCGACAGCCAATCAGGGCAGGGCCGTGCATTCATCGGATCGGCTTGTTACGTATTTGTGTGAATTGTCTGTTTTAAGGGGCCATCACATGCACAGCAGTACATCGTCACCAGAGCACAAAATGTGAAAAATCGACGACAAGTGCGCGATTTGCAACATTAGAGTCACCCTTGTCAACAAGACACTGGGCGCGACGCATTAGAACACACTATCATTAGTATTACTACTAGTCACATGTTTACAATGTGTACTTAAAACCGATGTTTGTCTGGACAATCAACGCGTGCGACGCGTCATCAACGCACACGAAAACCCGCGTGTGATTTACGGTTTTGTGTGTTGTCACGGTGGTTGTGTCGTCAGAGGCACCACCTCGTACTTCAAAATGAGCACAGCGAGGTGACAGACGACGTACCTCGCGGCGTACTGAGCTGGCGCGTTTGGGGAGTCGACGGGAGCCTTCCAGTGTGGAATCGACGACAGCGCGGGCGGGTACTTGGCGTCGGCGGTGCGTTGAGAAATTTGGAAGAGACACTTGGTTATCCGGGAGACCTAGGCAATGCCACCGAGAGAGAGAAGTAACACGAAGTGGTGATTTCAAATATTTTGTGAAGTTTGCAAGTCAACTTAATGTCAAGTCCGAGCATTCACTAAATCCCACCTAGTCTCGTTAGAATGAGCCGAAGCAGGTCAAAATCGTCGGCCCACGGGACATGAACACTGGGAATTTGTAATGCAGTGGCGACAACCTGATAGGGCATCTAGGTGACTAGGAATTCGCAAATTTGGTTGGCGAAGCTGCTGTGTGTTGTGGTGGAAAACGGATTGCATTTTTAGCAGCGGAGAATGAGAGACAGCAACACAGGATTGTGACGTGTACAAAAGACGTGTTTCTACGTAGCGTGCGAATAAGCACGTTTGTGTAGACTGTTTAATTAACAACAAGCATGCAGAAGTAATTAAAATCTGTGGGAGAATGAGCCACATTAACACAATTGCATTGGCACGAGGCAGAACAGCGGCCAAACGCGAAATCGATTGCCACCAAGTTTGAGTCCACAATTAGCAATGTTTTACGGGAAACTTCAATCCACAATTCCTTTACGTGAACCATTTGAAGCGTGAGTTTTCCTTAATTAAATGGAAATGATTCCCATGCTACAACGGAAAACCTTGACTGAGAGAATTAGGCATTGGCTAGCCAATCAAATTCAAACCCCTCGACTCTGTCCAATAGAAAGCGTTGCTGCAAGTGATGCAATATTAACACAATGAACATCTGGCAACATTGTTATTTGTGGGTTTGCATTGACCAGAAGTTGAGCGTTGACCAGCCAATCAAATCCACACTCTCCGCCTCTGTCCAATAGAATGCGTCGTGTCAAGTGGTGTAATTTATACACCTTGAACATGTGACAGTGCTAGGGTTTGTATGTTTGTAAACTAGGGTGTTAGGGTCAGTGTGCGAAAACTTTAGCTGCAAACTTGCAATCAAAGAGTACAATGCCGCAGATGCAAGGAGTCTCTCTCGCTCATTCACCTCATGGAATTTCTGTGAACTAATCAGCCCTAGGTCAGAGACGACCTCGCACAGAAACTAGAGTGCCGAAGATCACATAAAACGAGAATCAGGGAATTTAATGCCATCTAGGGGTACTCAAAGGTCGGATGGCTAATCTAGAGAATGCGAACCAACCTCAAATGACGACGGGCAGTGATAGACGAAGCAATCGTAGCCGGATTTGGTGGAGGCTGGTGGCGTGGATGGACCAGGTTTTGGAGGGAGATGAGTGAAGACAACAAAAGAGTGGCCTTTCTTTAAGTTCACACTTGCGTAGTAGTAAATATTTCGGTAATTAAAGGTTTGCACCACCTGGCCGGTTCTTTGGTCTAGAACGCTGAAACAGGCAGGAAAACTCGATGGACTTAAACACTTGAGCACCTAGCTGCAATTATAAAAGGCAAAACTGTAGATTCCAGGAACGGAAACCAATTTTGCTGGACTATAGAAAACAATCACTTGCAGAAGTGTACACCTAGAAGAGAGCGCCATCCGAAGACCAAATCGAATTAAGAAAAGATTTACTACTTAATTACAACAAACCTGAAATCGGTGGTTTCATCACTAAGAGGAAATGCGAAACAGGAGAAGCTTTGGCTTAAAGAATCGGACTCCTTGCCATTAGCCTTGCGCTGTTCCACCATCTTCTTCACAGTGGCGTGGATCTCGGTCATGTCACATGACGACACAACAGGCAGAGAACCAAGGGGGATGATATTCTCGCAGATCAGGTGGGTGGGAGACATTTTTGTCCCGGGAAGCCCTAAAACAGTGCGAGAATTGCCTTAGGAAGTCGTAGATATAATTTTGGACATTTATTCTCGACAAAATCAAGTCATTTTTGGCCACAAGGACTGAAATTAAGACGCCAGAGCTTGTGTTTTTTTTCCAATTGTAGATAAGTTTTGTGAAAATGACTACCTTTAAAAGGAAAGAGTAATTATTGATAATCCCAAATTCCAGCCCTGGAATTTCCGTGTTAGATGAACGCCAATTTAATCGAATATCGCGAGCTTTTAAAAGCCCGTTATTTAACCCGTTTTACATCGGCGAGAAGCCATTTATAACATCAAAATAAACAGACAGAATGCCCACGACTACCAGATGGACGTCAATTTTATCGAATACCTCGAGTTTTCACAAAACCATTTTGTAATTACATTGTTTTTTCCTGTGAGCTTCATGGGTATCGAAAAGTTCAGGTGTTTGGATGGCCATATTACTTATTCGGGGGGCTATAAACAAACTGCGACGCCGATTGCTGAATTGGATGGAACGCATCAACGTTGCCAGGAACTAGATGAGCAATTTCAAAAAAAATAAAACGCCTGTGAGCAAAATATACTAGCTAGAAATAAGTTTGCTGGACACAGTCAAATGTCAAAGACACCGAAACGATCACCAGATAAAAACTGGTTCACACCGATGATGCGCTTGGCTGTAAAAGGTAAAATGATATCAAGTCATTAGATTAGATCATATCCGATGCGTTGATAAATGAAATATAGGATCCCAACAACAGGAATCCTTAATTGAGAAATAAAGTGTTACCAAGTAAATTTAAGACAAGTTCTTCACACACTGGATGAAGAAATTAATGATTACTTTTCTCGAGCCTTTTCAGAGGAAATAGACAAAAGCCCGTAGAGAAATAATGCCGTAAATCAAGACTATGCGTTTATTTACAATCTATACTGATTACAAATAAACAGGCTATGGCCCCAAAAACCGCAGCATAACATTGCCTATATTACCACAGAAAAGGTCTGCAGAAAGGACACTCAAACAAAACCTAAATGTGCCAAACTAACCCTGGATGTCACACATTATTGTGGCAATTTAGTGAGGGCGTCCCACACCAATCCAACCTTGAAAAAGGTTAGCCTGTTGACCTTGGACAGGCATAGTGGAACCTGCAGTTGCAAGCTTAAACATTGAAAGCAGGCTTTAACAGTGCACGGTATACAGAGTAGACTCAAAAATAACGTAAAATGAATTACAAAACGCTGAGGCAAGTAAATGTTCCAGTATTATATCAGTAAGTTATTTGACACAGATTTCTCCTTCTGTTTGAAATTTTTCGATACTTTGAAATAATCTGGAGAATGATTAGGTAAATGCATAATTAAATAATTGCTTTTTTAATTAGTTGACAAATCTTTTTAAACTCATGGAATAGCAATCTAGAGAGGTACATCAATAGTGAAATCTAATTTCTGATACTAAGAAATGACTATCGGTGTTCACACAGATTCATAAATAATCACCATAGTCGACTATTACACTACTATTATTTAGCAGTTAGATGCAAATTGTTGACGAAACATAGAAACAAAAATTTTTATTCCTAATATGGCGGTGAAAGCGATCATAGCAGTTCTCAATTTCCCGGGTCCAAAAACTGTTAAGCTATATTAACTGCACATTTTTACTGGGAACGCGAGTCAATTTATCTGCCAGGCTTTCACATTCTATTTAAAACCAAAACAAATCATACTGGAGCAAATAGAGGCGACTAAACTGTTACTTAAACTTACTAATACCTATAAAAATTTATTAAGTGTTGACACCTTTAATTGAGCTTATTTATTTATCATGATAACCCACTAAATTTATTTAATAAGTTCAGGTATCAAAACTAGATTGTTTCTTTAAAAAAATCAACTTTAAACAGGAAAAACGCGTCGCGTTAAGGCGTCAGTTCCAACTAGCTTGCACACTGTAGCAGTGACTAACCACAACACAGGTGGTAATATATTTTCAATCAGCATGTAATCCATCCGCTAGCAAAACTTACAGTTTGTTAACTTGACTAAAACGTAGGCAGTCACGTAACACACCCTTTCCTCTATCTGTCAACAATAAGAAAATTCGCTTTCAAATTACCTGACTGCTCGTTTGACACACTTGGAACAGTTCCTTGAAACCTTGATCTAAGCTCCTTCATGCCCTATACGAGTAAGCTTACAGAAGTGTACTTTCATCGTCAACAAGCATTTACATTCTCATCCAAGTTTTACCGCAATATTATTGGTTAATCTGCGAATTCCGCCCACGGCCACACACCATTTATAGGGACACATACAATGCATGAATAAATGATAATGTCCGCCTTTTTTGTGTCATCTATTCACTACAATCAGCGTTACTAAAGCATGAGATAGTGGCGACGCGTTAGCGTAAATTTTTGCTACCATATTTAATGTAAGGCTCAGGCTGTGAACGGTTTCTTAAACTCCGTTTGGAAGGAAATCGATTTGTATGTGACTACTGCGTACAGTCTGACTAAAGCAAGTTCAGTGCAAACACGTATAATGACTACATCTTGTGATAACAAAAAGTGTCATTAAAACCCCCAGACAGAGCGCTAAAACAGTAAATATTGAGCCCAGTGTTTAGACAACGCCTGAATTCTGCCATTTGACACGCTGTAAAACCTGGCAATGTCGATTTTGTAGAGGTATGACAGTGCTAATAAAACAGAAGAAGTGAGAAGGCTTCTTCACAGACTTTTCCAGCCTTGTGCAGCCTGATCAGTGCTAGATTTTTCTACAACTCATGTGTGCCTGCCTTGCTTTGCTTTAGGTTAGCGTCCGTCGCCAACCTCAGAGGTTGATATTTTTGCGGTCCATCAAGAACTTAAGTAGTCCGTTAACGTTGATTTAAAAAAAACTATGGCACAATCGTGCAACAAACATCTTGTTACGCTTGCCCGTAACAAAGAGAAGACCACTCAAATAACGGTACCAGATCCCTTGCTGAAGCTAGAACCGACCTTCCCGCGCTAATACAAGAACAAGACCAGAGCTCTTGTAGAGAGCTTTATTCACGTCAGCCACGTGTGGAGTAACGTGTCGAAAACGAAACTAATTCAAGTCAGGTTTGACCTTGACTTGATAAAAAGTATAACAAAACACATGTTAGTGAATTAATGTAAATAGCATCAGAAACCAATATTGGGGAATTCTGGATCCCCAACACTTCCTGAGAAGTGATATTCAAGTCCATTGTCTAGGTTAAGCCTAACTCTTCCAGCCTAGAAAACAGAAATGAGTACCTACGGAGAGTTTTTGCAATCTTAATTATGGCCCTAGTTACGAATCAGGGCGAATAGTTTTTTGAATCACCAGTGACCTTGAGCTGAATGATTAAGACGGCCGAAAGGCGCGATTTTACATTTGGTGTAACATGGCTAAGGCAATCATGTTAAACCAGAAGAAATGCAAAAATACTGATTGTCCAATCCCACTCTCTTCTTTACTTGTAAGTTATCACTCCTCAACGCCAGTAGATATTATTCGAAACTCAAGATTCTCGACTGCCTTGAAAAAACGACAGGCAAAGGACTCAATTGACGTCTTTGTTTATTAATGAAATCCTCTTATCTGCAGTGTTCTAACTTCGAGCAACGGTGGGCTGCCTAAACGCACTTTGCAAACCTCTTTCACTTGTCGACTAAACCAAAAAATTCAAGATTTAGCGGCTGTTTTCTATGTAACTCCAGATATTGCCACACGCGGCGTTGCAAGGTAGGCGATGACACCTCCAGCAAGTTGATGTGCATGCGAGGGGTTAAATGTGTGCCACAAAGCGAACAAAGCCTATAGCAAAAAAATAACTCGTCTGGCATGGATAACTCCTCTCTCTGGGTGATCAGAATTCAAAAAGGCCCCCCCAAGAGAGAACTGTAAATCAGAAAACCTACAGGTGATTCAGTGAGGACGCAGTGGTAGCAACCAACTAAATGTCTCTCACCTCATAACTCAATTTAATCATCACAAATACAGACTTTGAGCATCTTTATTTTGGACCAGAATGCCTCCATTTTATGACACCCAATTACAGCAAAAATATGCATAAAATTTCGCATTTGGCACAGGTTCCCGAGCCTGCTATCAATCGAAACGATAAAACACTTACGTCGTAAAGTGCACTAAACACACGCGGAATACAAAACGTCAAATTTGTGTAATTGAGCTGTGGAACACATTACAGCCGAACGATTGTCAATCCAACGGGCGTGATCACTGGCATTTTGTGCATATTACCAACTCACTAAGCTTCGTTTTCTTCTTATTATCGACACACTGAAGTCGATTAACTCAAAACAACAACGGCAGCTGGGGATGTTATGTAACTGTGTACGTGCTATCGTAAAAAAAGTAAAAATTCTTTAATATTGCGCTTACTGATGTGCTTTTTTCACAGATCAAGAAGGAGGATTGTTGCCACGTAATCGTGGTTAATCATTCGTCACAAGACACGGGAATAGGAATATCGGCAACCTGGTGGTAGTCTAGTGGGAGTGGGGAGATCGGATGTCCACGCTGACCTAAAGGGGTGTCAGTATATGGCGCGTGGGGCTAGAGAATGCGGAGACCGCTAAGGAACACAAGGGGAAATAGGGGGTGGCCCGCCCCACTTGTGAGCAAATTCGGATAGGCGCTCGTTTGTGGTCTTGAAGTACTCGGGAAGTCCAGACATGCCGGGGACACAGGCTCTGCGCTGTCGTGTTTAATTACTAAAGTTATTGACTGATAATTTAGGTTTCTATGAATCGCATTGGTTTACGTTCATTACTCCGGTCTCTCCATTCTGCAATACTCTACCTCAACAAACACCGGATCAGTGCGGATGTTTAACTTGGATTAACCTTCACCTAAGTCTCGATGCTAGCACATCTATGATTCACACTGCTTCACACTTTTCTGAGCCATAAATACACACACGTAAGCGACACACCGATACCAGCTTAGTTTAGCTCTCAAGTAAACGAATTTGTCCACTTCCTCTCTGGTATTCTTCACCATCGCGGGTAGAGGGGTAGCGTAATTGGGCTCAATGGGCCAACAACGAGGTGGAATGAGCAGGAGGGTGGTGATGCCCAGGAGTGAATGGACAGATGGTTCGGTATGTTTGACGGGGACATTGTCAAAATGAGGCGATCTATCAGGCTTAGTAGCCTAGAATCAACACGATTTACTACAGGTTAAACAGTAATAACATGGCAAATGTTACAGGCCTGCTTCGCGAAACTCAGGGATAACCGCGTCGTAGGAGATTGTGCATTTGACGTCCACAAGATCAGGGTATATTTTGACAAGTATGTTAATCTTCCATCAACACGCGTTGAATTGGACAAATGAAACCAGCTATTGTTAAGCCTGATCATGTTCAAGTGACACCTTAGGCGCCGCAATTGTTTCCAGTGTTGATCAACCAATAACCTTTTAATATCATCAGTTTTGGCTAAGCTGAGACTTCAGCCACCAACAAATAGGGGCCACCTTTGTCTTCTTTGTGAAAGTGCAACGACACAACCTCGTGGAGGACATTTAGACGTCTCAGCCAATGGCCAAGTGACACGTCAAACGCACCGCGTGTACAGAACCCGAGTGGCCTTGTGAATCCAGAAGGCACGAAGCGACTCGATTCAAGCCCTGTTTAAAAGTGGAGAGAAACTGCAATGCGAAATTCCCTCACACCGCTGAAAATAAACCCTAATTAATTAAATAGTTCCAGTCATTAGTTCAAATTCACCAACATTTCTTCTTAACCTCTGGCATCGCTAACTTCTTCTTATTATACTACAAGACGTGATATCTACTACAAATTCAGGTGCATACTTAATCGGGCCATTACTTTCCAAGCAATAAAGTGGTGTAACAGAACGCTATCAGTTTATTTGCTAGTTTTATAGAGAAATTGTACAGTCATAAAGAAGAAATTTTCAGTTCCACCTGCAGTTGTCGTCTTCATTTCCGTCTAACTTTCTCGACGAAATCGGACAAGTCTTCTACAGATCGGTCGCCTGTGTACTTGTGTCGCGTCCCATTGATCAAGTACACGATTGTAGGGTAGCCCCCTATCTTGTAACTCTTCAAGTCGGCTTTGTACTTCGAAGCGTCGATTTTGACCAGGTAAAGCTGTGGATTTCGTGCGGGTAGCAACGCAGCAGCCTGGTCGTAAACAGGCAGCACCTTCTTGCTGTAGTAGCACCATGGGGCGTAGAAGAGGACAAGCAGTGTAACATTCGTGGTCTTTGAGAGGTCCTCCAACTTACTCAGCGACTGAGGATTCAACTCAATCACCTTCTCTACGCCGCAGAAGGCAACTTGCGTCAGCAGAGGCAAAATAAAAAACAAAACTGTGAGAAGCATGACAGGAAAAAACGAGATTTGTATCGTCAAAGACTGTTGCCTTATAAGGTGATTTATGCCAATCAGATGTCCCAAGTAAAACCAATCAGAACGCTGGATTTGAGAGTCACATCAAGATCCCCACCGCAGCGAGATGACCTCTCCTTAAGATTTCGCTTGTGTGGGATAAGTTTTGACAGGCCTCAACTATGAGCCGGGGGTGGCAGACTTCATTTACCTACCGTGGTGTCAGATTCTAGATCACAGATTCAAACAAGTGTTATTTGTCTTTGACACGAAAGTTCAACTTTGTCGCGGCATCTGTTCATTTACACTTAACTGGAATAGGCATCCCACTATTCATTTACTAAACGAATCAGGAAAAAATCGATAGATAAGGGTACCACATCTGATGTGCATGTTTGGGCCTCGGCCCTTGAACCAGCTTTGTTGACGAGTCCAGCGAAACTTTCGACAGACGACGCCAACAACCTCATCCCCGGCACCTCGTTTGTTGTGAAAACCGCCTGGTCACCGAAGGAGCCGCAGTTCGAACTCCTCAACACCGTCACTGATCGAGGCAAGTCGCTCACCTCCTGCACACCATCGTGTCTAAGTTTATTTTGGCCAATTGAAAAGACCGCATTCTCCTTTAATCCGCCTTGCAGACCGTTTCGTGTTCTTCACGGTGATGTGTCACTTGGCGTTGGAGATGCTGACGGAGCCTATCGCGCTGAGCTGCGTGTGTCGGGCGAAGGTGTTTCGTCAGGAGGAGAACTTCTGGCTGCCGCCTGACCGTCGCCCCTGCACCGAAGACGTCAACATCCAACTCACTGAGGTGCGTCTCTCCCCACATCTCTACACCATTCACACCCACTCTCCTTGTAGTGTTAGATGGTCAAGCGATTCGGTGTGCGATGAACACAGAATTAGAGAGCAGGGGATGTGGTGAGAAGACGCTGTGACGAGGTTGACGTGTACATGGTGTGTGGTAGTGTGCGTGCGTATGTTGGTGCGTTCAAGGAGTATGCATGTGAAGGCAGATCAGTGGAACGTGGTGGTGAGTTAGCGACGCCAGTCAGAATGATCTGGACCCATCTGGAGATGCTTTTACTCAAAGGCCCGCTGATGCATCGTTAATTGGGTGATTATGGGTGACCACCACCTTTTTGAGTCGGCACACAATCGGACTCGTGTTTAATGTCGATTTTATTGTCGTGCTGGTCTCAAGCTTACAAGAAGGATCCCTTGAAGTCAGGCCAAATTTGGCTGAGAGGTGGGTAATTCCAGCGAGACAAACAAACGCATGAATGCAACTGCTCTATAAGCAGTGGGAGGTCAGTTGCCGGAATGTGTCGATTTGCTGCCCACAAATGTGGTGTTGTGTGAGTGGGTGTGCGTTGCCGCAATCGTCGATTGAGTAGTGGTGGTGTGATCTACAGAATTTTGATTGATTTGGCCTCTGGAGCCGATTCAAGCAGACGCCAAGCAATCCGGACTTTCCTGAAAAACTTTTTTCGATGACTTGATCATCCCAGTGTCTTTTTTGACGAAACTGTACCATCTGACGCACTTTCGCTTGTTCATGTCAGTTGTTTTTCCACTACTTTATAGTCATGTTTTGTTTAAATTTCTTTGTTTCAAGACTCGTGTTGGACTTTGAGGTGAAGCTGGTGAAATCAACGAACCGCTTTTAAAAACGGGCTTTTTGTTTGCTTTGCGTTGAATAAGACCATTTTTTTCTTCATGAAAGTTCTGTTTATAATAGCAATGTGGAAATACACGAGTTGTAGACTTGTAGGCTGGTGGTGCTTCAGCCTCTATTGGTGACTGTGTTCTGGTTGGTCGTCTAACCAACCAATAATATTCCTAGCTCGGAGTGCTTGCCATTGAGGTCATTAGGGCGTGGTAGCAGCCGCTAAAAGGCCTTTACAGCTAGCTCCAGATGCCTTGGCATCCTATAATACCATGCTTTGTACACATCTCATAATTTAACAACCTCGTTTGAAGTGAGTAGTTCTCTAATTATAGCCATTTTTGCCAGGTTGTAGATGAGAACAAGGGCTGGATTTTCATGAATCGTCTGTCTGTGCTAAACTTGAGTTCCCCCTTCTCTGACGTGATGCGAACCCTCAATTCCTCAACCACCGGTGTCACCGAAGGCGCTGTGCCCCAGCACCCGACCCCCTCCAACTCACCAATCAATCACGGCTGCCCTGGTAATCGAACTTGTAGTTATTGATTTCTGATTTGCTGTATCGTACTTCGCCCACGGTGTAAACTTGCCGCCTCTTCCTCGTGTAGATTCCAAAGCCGATAACGAGGAAATGCCGAACGGCACATGCAATCCCGAAGATGACGATGAACCGCTGATGAGCGGCAACGGGGTCGTGATCAACGACGTGACGGACGACCAGCTGGTGGTGGCGTGGGGCGCCCTCATGGCTGAGTGGCAGACGCGCCTCAACGCGGCCCCGCCCACCGCCGCCTCCGCCTCCCTCCCGCCGCCACCCTCGGCCGACGACGCGCTGCTCTGCGGCGGCGCCGGCGTCGAGGCCGGCCCCCTGGCCAAACGCATCCGCCAGCTCGTCCGACGCGGCATTCCAGACGTGCTGCGTGCGGAGACCTGGCAAATGCTTGCCGGACACCCCGCCGCCGACCCTGGTCTCATCGAGGTGTATCGTATCCTCCTTACTAAGGTTGGTCTTCCAACTCTACTCCCACCCGTCTAACAAAATTCCCTCCGAGGTGATGAATTCCTCGTTCGGGAGGTGTTTCGTAGCTTTGATTTCAGGTGTAACTAGCCTTTTCTGTTGTCCTGCCACCATTTTCTTGCCCTATTTGCCATTCCATGTTCATCAAATTGATTGTTTGGTTACTCGGGAGTAGATACAATCACTCGTCACTTCGTGATCCCAGTAAACAGTCAATTTGACCGCGTGTTGCAAATCTGATTTCTGACTCATCACACCTTGACCATGAATTCGTGTGGAACCCAACTGTCAGGCTTCTTAACGACTTTCAATCGCTTTTTCCTGTGAAAAATTTAACAATCTCTTTTCTATTTAACCACTCTTCGATCGTTACTTTGGCTTGATCGCCAACTTCAATAGCCCTCTCCAATAAATGCAGCTTTTGCCATCCTACTGTTTCCGCTGTTCATTTGGCGTGGTTAGGTGCCCTCAAACCGTCCAAGCATGTCGTTACCTGTCTGTTGTTTGATTAACGCCCTCAAGGGACGTTGGCCACACCATGCATGTCAAGTGTATCTCTGTCTGTTTCAGCCCTGCCGATTCGACACCGACATCCAACGGGACCTGCCGCGCACATTTCCAGCACACGATTTCTTCCGCGATCGGCAGGGCCAGGAGATCCTCTTCCAAATCACCCGGGCCTACGCGCTCTACGACGAGGATGTTGGTTACTGCCAGGGCATCTCCTTCATCGCTGCTGCATTGCTTCTTCACGTGAGCCACTCGTGCTGTTCATTTTTCGCTCTTCGCTGCGTTCGCTTCTGTTTGATCTCGCACTGGTTTTGTTTCGTTTGTTTCTTCAGCTGCCTGAAAAACAAGCCTTCTGCTTGCTGGTGAAGATAATGTCCAACTACGGCACTCGACTCCTGTTTATGCAGAACTGCGAGGGCCTCTTCCGGTGTCTGCACCAGTTCGAATGCCTTCTTGCGGTACGCCACACGTCCTCCCGTATTAGCGCCTTGCTTTGAATCACCTCTAGCAGTAAACTCTCCTTACTTCAGGACCAACTGCCCGACGTCGCAAAGGCCTTCAACGACCTCGGCATCAAGGCGCACATGTACGCGAGCCAGTGGTTCCTGACCCTCTTTATGACCAAATTCCCCATCAACCTCGTCTTCCGCATCTTGGACATCTTCCTCTGCGACGTAAGTCCACGTCATTTGTCAGCGTTTAGCTCGAGATCGCGGAAACTTCAATAACCCAACTCTGCTACACCGCCGCGGCAATTCGAGGCGAGGTAGCGTTTATGAGTGCTCACGCCAGCCGCAATCGCTGATTAACACCTGTGGCGGACTGTCAGCCAAGACGTTTGTGTCGAATCTTGTCTGCAGGGGTTTGCTTCCTCACAATCTCACATTTCCATACCTTGTGAATTCTGAAGGCGTCTTGCACACGTTATCTGGTATCGTAGCAAACTCTGCTCTCCCCGACAGGTGTACAGGTTCAAAAGCGGCATTATGCGAGCCATCTAGGACAGGAAAGTCACAAGCTGCTGAGATGACGATTAGGGGACTTGGTGTCTTCGAAAAATGTGCTGCGACACTTGCTGGCTCTGTTGTGTAGGAGGAGTTGGTTTGCCAAGGTATTGAGAGTCACGTGACCTGACGCGCTTCCTCCTTCTAGGGCCTGCTGTTCATCTTCAAGGTGATGATCTCCCTCCTGAAGGTCTCTCGCCGTGACCTCCTTGGTCTGGACTTCGAAGGCACCTTGAAGTTCTTCCGGGTCACCTTGCCCAAGCGTTTCCGCTCTCGCGAGGCCTGTGACCAGCTCATCTTCACCGCCTCCACTGCCAAGGTTTGTTGCTGTTGGTTGATTGCACTTAACGGACGCGCCGGTTACTTAGCAGCTGTTGTACTAGTATTTAAACAAAATAGGCCAGACCCACGTTTCTAAGATTCTTATTTAAGTGATGCTAATTTTGTGTTGTCACGCTCCATCGTCTATTCCACGGCTTGTTTTGCAAGAACGGGATCGTCTGAAAAGTTTGTGTGAATCGTAACAGAAACCTAATGTAAGTCAAACTACGTTAAAAGCTTCCTCCCACCGACCCATCTGTTTTTTGAACATTTATCACTTGACTCTGCTGATCAAGTCTCGATTTCTTGTAAATTTTCCTCATTATTGAATGTCACGCCGCGGGATTGGCTTTGAATTCGATGAAACAGAATCCGGACTGTAGGATAAGTGTTGAAACCTCTCAGCCAAGCTCTAGACGTTGTCAGAACGCAAATCACTTCTGTTGAACAGCACCTGTGCTGCTCAAGGAAGTTGACCGCAATTCTGCAGCGTCGATACTTTTGTCCACGTGTGTGGTCTTGTTGCAGTTCCCTTAATGAGAATCTAGGTTGGATTGATCACTTACACCGACGCGACGTCAGCACTTCGTTCAAGATTTACAGCGTCAAGGTTGCTGCAGTACAAAGAATGTGCCTTTAAAACACATCCAACACAGTTCTGAAGAGAAGATGGCACATCTGAAGCACAAAACGAAGGGGTCTACACCTTTTAACGATCCCTCGTGTGGTCATGCCTTCAAGGTCTCGAGTTGTCTGCTGATAAGGCCTATTCGTCTGGCAGACCAACTCGCACTCCACATTGTAGGTTTCAGCGACGAAGCTGATTCGTTTCGCCAAGGACTGGGAGCGGACGAAGATGGAGGAAGCCGACAGCACGTCTCCACTGCGGGCTCTCCAGCGCGAAGTCTGGGAGCTGCGTGAGCAGTGCTCACGTCTGGAGAAGGAGAACGAGATGCTCGCCGAGAAGGTACTCACCAGCAAAGCTGGCATGCAGAGGGACATCGATAAGGTTAGTCGCGGCGTTTAATCGCCGTCTTTCTCCCCGCAAACCCTTCACTTGCTTTGCTTGAAATGTGTCGTAGGATTGGTTCGCTGGCGTCTGTGGTGTCAGCCTCCTAGGCATTCTCTTCATCGCCTGCCCGATTAAGTTCTAATGTGCACTTTTCTTGCCTTATAGCTGGACGACATGGTTGAAACCCTGAAAATTGAACTCTTCAACTCCCAACGCGAACTCGTGGAAAAGGAGGAGGAGTGCAAGTTGTTAGAAAATGACACAGCAAAGGTGATTTTCTTTGTGTAACTGGTTAATTCAAGCATAACGTGGGAGTCTGTTCATGAGACCGGAATTCGCATTTCGCTTTCATTTGTTGAGGCAATCGAATCGCCTCATTGGCTGAACTTTTGTGTCTACGTGGAAAGGGTTTCTTCCAGTGTGTTTCTCTTCTCCACACTAAGGTGAAAGAGATGTTTCGACAGACGCTAGAGCGTCATCAGCTGGAGCACCAGCAGCAGCAATCAATCATTGAGGAGTACAAAACAATCACCTCGAACCTCTCCAAGCGCGTGGAGAAGGAGGCCGACAGCGCCAGTAGCGGACTCCCCCAGACCTTCATTGACGCGGTTCTGTCCTGCTCCGGCGACTGTCGTCGCACGCTGGACGCCAAAGCGCCCGGCTGGAGCACCAACACCTTCAATCTTGTCGCCGACGCGAACAACGCCGACTCTTCCGTACCATCGGGCTTATCCCCTCTCGAGGACCAGGTCGCGTTTCTGGCCAGGCGGGTATGTTTTCTCTGGGGCGTAGCGCCAGGGTCCGTAATGCGTGTTTGTACCGTCTGACACTTTAGTTGGCTCCGCTCTCTACTCGTTCTTCGCCAACATAGGTGAAGGAGTTGGAACTGGAGTTGGCGCAGAGTAAAGTGCACTTGGTGGATGAGCAGTGCATGAGCCAGGAGTTGAACCACCAGCTGGTGCGTGCAGCAGCAGAGCTGGAGGAGTTGAAGGCGTCAAACGCCGCCTCCCTGTACAACCCTCGTCATTGGCTGGCCAAAAAGTGGACCACTGTGACCTCCCGAAATGCCACCGCCGCCGCCGCCCCTGCCTCCTCCGATGGCGCCTTCCGTTTCCAAACTGATTAATTACCACTGCCCCAAATCACTTTTATTTGCCTTGGATACTTGTGCTATCCCTATTTTCTGTGCTTTCATGGTTGGCCCGTGGGGACGATTTTAAACAAACGTATTCTAGTGGTTTGTGCACCGCGATTTGGCTTCCTTTCTGTCATTCGAATTCTTTCAATAAAAATTATTTCTTGTGTGTGATGACAATTTTGGTAACTCGAGGAACCAAATGTGTCGGGAGTCTAGTTGTATGGGCCTTTGGTGACCGTGGTAGCCAATGAAATATGAGTATGGGCGAGCCAATGGGATGGAGGCAGAGGTTTTAAAGTTGGGAGTATAGTGCATTTCATGCTTGGAGTTCTCGCAAGTATTCTGGTGTTTACTAACAGCCACGACCAATTGGGAAAAAGTTTGGCCTTGACGCGAAAAATACAGTGGTGTTGGTGTAGTGGCGTCGGATTGGGGCGCGAACATATTGGACCGCCTGGCTTCAGACAATCTCGTGCCTCTCTGCGATCCAATGGCATGCGGGGAAGATATGTAGCCAACCAGTGACAAACACGTATGAGAAACAGTCTATAATGAGCGGCGCAGCCAGCGTGATGGACTCGGATGGAAGGCGCCTGATGTGTGGTTCTGGCTTGTGATTGGTCAATAAAACCTGCTCTGTTTTAGGTTTCGGGCATTCGACACCGAATGCTGTAAATATGTTAATTTTACTAACTTAAATAAATCACCCAAACCAACCTTGACCTCAAAGCCTACTGAATTTTGATAAAAATTTTATAAAGTCATTCTGCTGCCGATATTTGGAGCAGTTTTATTTGCCATTATGGGCGATCGATACTTGATTGGACTAAATCTGTGCAACCGAGGGCGATTGTGCCTATGCTTTCCAAGACAACGCAGATCCTGACCTGGGTTGAAACTAACCCTAATTTGCATGAAGCTACAAATGGCTTTCTTTCACAACTCATTCAAATAATAATCCAATGTTGGCATTATTGAAGGCAATGTCAGATTTCATGATTTTTTTCTATAAAAATGAACCCGTAACTAATGCAGGTTAATCAATGATTAGGCAACAAAACTGAAAGTGCTAACGATGCATAGATCTGGTTTTGTTTGCGTATCAATACCGGTTTAGCCCTGAAATATTTGTAGTTAAAGAAGAAAACAAATTCCAGCACAATCGGAATTGGGACACAGTGAACGCCAACAGAAAGCATCAAACAGGTGAATAACTAGGTGTTTTTGGCAGAAACTGTTGCTCAAAATGTGTTCATTTGATTTGCTGTGACATCTGACCTCTGCCCCAAGACCTGACGCCATGAGGATGACCCAGCTCGAGTCATGCTCCGACGTGGACTTCAAGCATTTTACTAAAATTGTTTAAGGTGAATTTCGACGCCTTTCATTTCCGAAGCCCAGATTAGCATAATGTAGAAACCGTGGACAAATTCGATGACTTCTGGTCAGTCTAGATGACCCTTAAAAACAAATATTTGTTCAAAATACTACATAAACTAGCAGAATGTGGCTCTGCAGGTTAGGAGCATTTTGGAAAATTCTCTGAACCATTATCAAACTTGCAAATTGTGCAATTATCATCGTTAGCATGTTCGTTAGCAAACTTCTGACAGAAAAAAATGCTGATTTCCTCGATAAATTTTGATCTAATGATACTATCACGAAATCCTTAACAGATGCAGATGTTTTTAATTTAGTAGAACTTAAGGGTCACCCACGGTTTGTCGTTTTAAACTTTTGTTTTATAACATAAAGACGGCTTGAAGAATTACCATGTGCATTTTCAAGCTCAAAATGTTATCTGAAAGTCATTAGTCCGATGCTCGAATCCCATTGGACGATCTAAACTTTGGGTAACAATCGATTTATTGGCTGATGAACATATTAGCCAACGACACAAACCTGGGACTCGTGTTGATCATCTTAAGTGCCATTGTTTTGTATTTATCACAAAGTTGATAGTCACATTCATTTCCACCAAGTTTGTAACCCAACTCGTAAACTCTGTTTTTGTTTATGTAGGATATC
Organism: Mesocestoides corti; assembly: GCA_900604375.1. Lineage (NCBI taxonomy): Eukaryota > Metazoa > Platyhelminthes > Cestoda > Cyclophyllidea > Mesocestoididae > Mesocestoides > Mesocestoides corti. The sequence goes on from UXSR01000257.1 coordinate 18,054, forward strand.
AACCAACACCCCAAAGAATGTTTTCGTGGTCTGCGATTGCATCTAAGGCTGCAAGATACCAAATTTTCGACGGACACATACTTTTGCTGGTGTTTAAGTCCACATGTGGAAAAATTGTAATGGACGTGTTACGTGGTTGCAGGACTAAATGACCGTATTACATCATATGCAGCGCACGTAGTTCCCAGTTGGACACGCAAAGATTCGCGATTTTGGAAAATTATTCCACGATTTGTGAAAAGATCATGCAGTCACACACACCAAGGAAACATGTGCCCTTGTTAGGCCAATAGCAATTGGTTCTCTCCTGACATCCAAGTTTGCCGCAAGGGCCAACATTTCTAGGTTTCAATTAATGAAGTTTATTACAACTAGTTGCTCAGCAACGGCTTCTATTTTAACAAAACTATCCTCGGTATAGCATATTTGAACATCTGGAGCCCATCTAGGTTTCAAGAATGTTGATGTACACCACTAAATCTAGAGTACTTGAAGGCTCTGGATAGAAATCCAACCTGGTTTATATTACTAAAATTGGCACAACCGTGTGGAAAAGTAGTAGTAGTAGTGGTAATGGCCGAAGAAACCTCGTTTGAATTTGGACCAACATCCCTTATACCGCCAAGACGGTGAAATGCCTAACATCCAACTTGGTCGTCAATGTCATTTCCACAACCTTAACCACTAGAAAGAAGTCAATTAACAGCCATTCTGTGATGCTCCATTGCTGACAGAATGTTTAATTCATTGAGCATTCTGTTAAATTCCCTGCTAGATTTACAAAACAGTGTTATCTTGTAGGTCGAATTCATTTCTAATGTTTTTGACTAAACACGCATTTCTGGATTTTCAAATTGACCGCTCTCATCCTATTGGTCCGCTAGCCTCTCAATTTGTTCCTTTATTGACTGTCAAGGCCATTAGGGGGAAACAGAATTGGGCGTGGTGCATTTGCGAACTCGGTCTTTTAATGAAGCGGAAAACGGCCTCCTTCAGACTGCTGAGCGGCCTGCGATAATTAAAAACGTGACTTAAGTGCCTCGACAAAGTGAGCAACTAGGAGCAGAAAAATCCCGGTTTATGAATGTTTTGATGTCAGAATTTTAATCACCATTTTAGGCCTAAATATCCATGTGAGAAAGCCAAAGTTAGACCGGTTTTTATGCAAAACATCCGTGCGCGCTGTTTTGCGCACTTAGCTCTCACCCAATCAGCAAATAGGCTCTCAAGGTCGCGCAAGGTCGTCGCATCCCTTTACTGGACAAATCGAAGCAGATGTTAATTCAGTTTGAAGACAAAACGCTCAGTTTTGTGATTCTGCCTCAGTCAATTTACCTCCGCCTTGTATGGATAACACACTCGACACAATTTCCGAAATTCGGCCAGCAACCAATTTGTACTTAGCGATCTCATTCATTCGCACTGGGACAAACATATCCACGGATGAAGCGGACACAAACCTCTTTGACACAGTGTTGGCGATGAGTTAGTTTCCCGACCGTCTTGATCGTTTGAGTGAAAATGCAGAGTGTGGATAGTTTGCTAGACGCGTCGACCAGAGCAAGCGAACAAGTCCCGTATGACAACCAATTAAAAACCTTACCCTGTCGGGAACCAACCAATGGAAACAGCGAGGATAACCAAGAGTGGTGTGATTGGCTGATTCAAAAACAAGAGAATAGCAGCTTCTTACATCGTGGAATGAATAATAAAACACCAACCGTTTGCTTTTTTCGTTAACAGTCCCAAATTTAGGAAAATTAGAGATTCAGTCGAGGTAACGGACTTGTGCCTCAGCGCAGCACAGCTTAAATCCAGAACCTCCGGATGGAAAACACGAATTAGGAAGTCGCCGACTTCAACACAAGCAATAAAGGAAGGTAAAGCTGGTGACACTCTCAAATCACGGCCTCGCCCAACCTCACAGAACGAAAGCAAAGACAAGTCAATGAGTCAATAATTGATGCACAATGGTTGTAATTACACGGGTGGAGAAGTTTGATCAGACGAAACCGAAGCTACGTGTCTCGATGGCTTGAAGCAGTTTCTCGCGGAGAACCTGCTTCGAGGAGTAGAGAGGCAGGTAGAGACGCGAGATACACGTGTTGGCCGTGGGCAGGTGCTGGTCATCGGCCGGACGAATCATTATAGTCGGCATCGGAGCGAAGCCCTGAGCGCTAGCTGGCAGTGCCGGCGACGACGTCCAAAAGTAGAGCTGGAAGAGGGAGACGCGGTTGAGGCAGCCAGTTTAGATTCTAACAAGGCGATGCAGAACACAATGTAGGAAATAACGCTTACCAGATCCTGTCGCTGGCGCGTGTCCATGCCGCGAACGACGTGCCAGAACCACCGTTTCAGGCGGGCAACTCGTTCGGTTGCTGTGGGCGACGACGCAGGGTCAGCGCCATCAGTTCCGGACGGTTGTCCATCGCCTGCAACACCACTACTGCTGCTGCATCCAGATTCGTCCAGGAAGGTTGTGTAGCTCACCAACAAGTCCACGTCGACGTCCCAGATTCCGTTTAGAAGGAGTCGCAGATCTTCCGCAGTCAGGCCGTCCAGTGCGTTCGTCGGCAACATATCGAAGACACCAAGACGCAGTTGCTGAAAAGGTATGGAATAAATAAGACATCTCACTTACTGATAATGAAATTAATGAGTTGCGTGCATATGCGTACATTTCAAACACTGAACCACTGCCACCTCAGAAGAACATGATTCATGTGTATTGAGACATTAAGATTTAATGGCGACGACATGTGAGTATAATTTAATGCTGAACTTACCTCCAGCGGCTCCTTGATCACCTCCCACATCTTGAATTCGGTGTAGCGTTTGACGAACTCGTAGATTTTCTCAGAATCGACATCGATTTCCTCGCCACCTGGAGCCAATGGGTGTTGTTGGGGTCCCGAGGCACCACTACTACCCCCCTCCTCGGGAGCCATCATCAATGAAAAGGTCAGGTTGTAGTCACGAATGGAATCTGACTCCTAGGATAAAATAACGGTGAAGGGTTAGATGACAAGAAAGGCCCTTCTCCATTCGTAGAGGTTAAATTTACCCCATCAGGTCGCGTTGAGGTGGTGTAGAGGAGGAGTTGCCTTAGGCCCTCGTAGACGGTGGTGTTGTAGAACGCAAAGTCGTGCCAACACAGAGGACGACCCAGAATGTACTTGAGAACGTGACGATTGAAGCGCAAAGGGCAGGTCTCGTTGAAGAGGAGACACAGACCGATCACGCGTCCAACACAGCTGCAAACAGAAACCGAGGCAGTGGTCATGACAAATTGCAAAAAGTAATCCATGCTAGACAAGAAGTTGGTCTAATGGAGATTAATTGAACCGATTGATCGTGGAGGAATCCTATTGGAGGAGACATTTGCCACTCTCTGATTGGTCATCAGACGTGACTGGCATGCTCTCAGATGGCAGTGTGACAAAACGTACCGGTAAATGGAGAGTCGGCAGTAGAGTTCCGGGGAGTCGCGAGGCACGGCACAGCTGACGGCACGAGGCGAATAGAAGCCAGCCAATCCGGGCTGCCAGAAGAGGGGCGCCCGCTCGGCCGACTCACTCCCGCCACCACCGCTGCTGCTGTTGCTGCCGGCGACGCTGTTGCTGTTTTCAGGAACTTTGGTGCCCTCGAAGCTGCAATAGAAGGGAACACATGAAATAACTGAAACACGGATAGGACACGGAGACGACTGCTGTGCAGAATCGCTCTCACCGGTTCCGTCAAGAACCGTTTGGGTTGAAACCCTACACATCGTCTTCACGCTTAGGCGAGAGAAATCGTCCGCCGAACAACTATTCACTCTACAAGATTCGAGTTTTACACGATGCCAAGTTCTTGTTGTAACTATAGCGGAAATTCAAAGCCGTCACCACGGTTCAGCCGGCCTCGTTTCTGATGTTTGTCTCATGATGCTTCTTTTGAAGGGTTTCGTAGCGACTCCGTGTAACTAAACCCCGCGGATTTCTAACGATAATCAAAATGAGGAATCTCAGATTCAGCGGCATTAACAAGAAGCGATAAAACTGATAAAGGCTATTGCGATTTCTTCATTGACGATTGGTGTAACAATGAAAACTCACCTCGGTACATTCGACGCGGGCGTGCCAGCGGCATTGCCATCACTGGAAGCGGCATTACCCCGAAGCTCAGGTGCAATGTCCGACGCGTCGACGTCAGAAGATGGCAACGCCACTGGGGCCTCGCCTTCAACACTGGCGGGTGGAGCGGTCGGAGTGGAGAGGTTGAAGGAAATGGAGGAGGTGGTGACGGGTGTGCGGAAGAGTGCACGCGAGACTGTGATGGAGGAATCACTTCGACGGGGCAGAAGCGGTCGACTGGAAGATGAGGCGGCGGCGGCAGTGGTTGTGGTGGAGGTAGTGGTAGAGGGTGGGGTAGAAGGGAGCGTTTGCGGCAAACCGAGACGTATTAGCAAACGTGACGTCGCTGCCATATGGTAGTCACCGGCCAAAGATGACGGTGGCATGACATCATCTGCGCAAGTAAAATCAACAACGACGGGTTCAGCCTTTTCAACTAGGACTACAGTTAGCATTCAAGCCATCATGACAACGCAGTTAAAAGATTTGGGGCTTGGCAGGTCTTACCAGCACTGGAGGAGGTCACGCACGATGTGGGGACGGAGATCATGAGGGGAGAGAGGTCAGGCAGAGGGAGATTGGTGAGGACCGCCTCGGAGAAGGCGGTGATAAACGACCGCGCAACTCCAGATCCCTCGCCCGGCTCGTCCTTGAAGGTGACCTTCAACCGGTGGCAGGCAAGGATGGCCGCTCCGCCTGGTGAGAGGTTCGGCGGCTGCGAAGACGCCGCGGACGACGTCGACGGACCCATGGAGGCACGCATGGATCTGGCTGCGCTTTGGTTAGGTGCTCCTTTCGTTACGAAGAACGGCGTTGCTGGGGACATATTAAATCGATGACTAAACTCGGCATTCAATTGACGCACTGTAGATATGAGGAGAGCATTTGGTTCGCGTTCCACCTAAATGTCAAAAGTAAAAATGTAGATGACAGCAAGGTGGTAGCGTGACGAGAAAATGAACTGCATTGGCGTGTAAAATTTAAACATGAGTTATGACCAGAATAAAAAAGTAAGTCGTGGTAAAAGAGAACAAGTTTTGCCGTGATTTTGCATTAAAGAGGTTCGGAACCAGATGGGTCAGTATTCCTACAGTGACATCCAAGAACAGGCGTTTGCGTATCTCAAAATGCCCATGCAAAGTCACGTGCGACAACATGAATGTAGAATGCGATCAGTTGACAAGAGTAGGAAGGTGGCACGGGAGACACTGTCAGTATCTAGGAGACAAGAAAACCAATAACGTTCAATGGACGAGACATCGACTATCGCCATCTTGACAAGGCGCAGACAAGACCACATAGGACAACCATGAGGAGTGAGAGCTACCTCAAGGGTGAGATCACGTCGTGAAGCATTGCGGAGGCGTTCCATCTCCTTGCGGAAGCGCGCCTCCTTTTCTGGAAAGCGAGCCAACTCGACCATGTAGCTGCGATGCTCGGCACCGACGTCCTCGGGGAAGGCACGGGTGAAGGCGTCGAGAGCAGTACACCAACGCGACAACACCAAACCGGCGTGACCGCACACGTCGAGGAACTCTCCGCCCCAGACAACTATTAGAGAGCGGAAGAGAGCGATCTTCGGTTAAACAATACAATACTCAACACACACACATCATTGTAGAAAATAGACAATTACAAATGTGATGTTGAAATGCTAATAACAAAAAGCAGTTCTTGAAACACGAAATCGAATTCCAGAGCACGCATTGGAGCAGGCGACAACTGAAGCATGGGACCAACTGCAAGCAAACAATTTCGATTTGGTAGATAGTAAAAGTCGCATACCTCGACAAGGTAAACGGACACAATGCAGCTGGTGCCTAGTTACGAGTGGCACAGAAATAGTTGCGCATGGAAAAGGCTCCCGTAGCTAGCCCTCCATCATTACCAGCGAGCGCTAATCAATGTGTATTTGTTGAAGATTTGGCCTATAGATGATGATCCGATCTCGGGCCTCAATGAACTAGTAATTAGTATCCATAAAACTGAAGCGATTTTAAAACGATAGTGTCCACGAACTTCGACGTAGATAGATCAGACGGAGTAAGAGCTGACCCAACCCACACCCGCTTCCACGTAAACGAAACCTACTCTGACGACCGATGCTCGAGTCCTTGAAGAGTTTCCCGATTCGGCTGTAGTGCACAGCCTTGCCACTACTCGCCTCGTCGTTGTGGCCACCGTCTTTTTCGTGAGGTCGAGATGGCAGCAGGTCGAAAACATCGGAGTGGATATCTCTGCAGGAAAGAGGACGATGTCATGATCAAGTGCGTGGTGTTGCATTTATAAGATGAACAAATCGGAACCTGGTGATGCCGAACAGCTCAGAACGACGGGAGTTGGGTTGCAGTTGGTGCGGGGCCACAGCCAGCGGTAACGCGTCTGCAACAGGAGAGAGAACGGGGTCTAGCCCGGCGCCGGCTAGTGACAGGGTGCTGGCCGATCGACGAAAGTAGGCGTCATTGCGTCCGGCCAATGGACGACCGTGGAAGAGTCTGGGCGACCGATGCACCTCACGCTCCGCCTCCTCCCCCACCTCGTCGTCGTCCTCTTCACTGCCATCGCGTAGGTGGATCAGGTGGTGCACGAGACCAGCAGGCCAGGTGCTTTCGAATACCTTCAAAGACCGAACAACGAGCTACGTTTAAAAGCCTTCTCATGGAAATGAATAAAATTGCAGAAAATATCTACGAAGTAATATGGCTAACAGTGATCGACTTTGACCGCTTGGTGCAACGCTGACGTTTAAATTTGACAAACTGATAAACTCGAGCACAAGGATAGCAAATTGCACAGACGAGACCTTAAAGAAGTACAAGAAGGCGTCGATGAGGTAAGCGGTGTGTTTGTGGCTGGCCACGTCGACCGGGGGAATGGCGTCGCCGTGGTCGTTGGTTGCGGTGCGCATCACCGAAAGCAGGTAGGCAAGGAGGTGCTGTCGGTTGGAGGAGTTACTGCCGCTGCCGCCTGCTGGAGCTGATTCATTACCCTCTAAGGGTGATTGCTGGAACCCCGATCCGCTGGCAGTTCCAGTCTGATCGAAAATGACAAAGGATGTCAACGGTCAAATAACACAATACTCAACATGCTTGTGCAAATAGACACTTAATTACAAGTGTGAAGTTTATTTGTATGTCGGTCTACTCGTGTCGAGAGAGGGTAAACCACGATTACTACGGTCCACACACACCAACGAGAACAGCCGTTGGGAGGTTTGTTAATCAACATCGAGTAGGTGCAAAGGAACAGGACTATATGGGGGGGGCAGCTTTCGATAAGTTGTGCCTGAACTGTCTCCCTGAAAAACTCACGTGACGCTTCAACAAAAGGAATAAGCCCATGGAGCTGAACCCGGCCAAAATACTACACTCGTGGTAAGTGAACACACACTGGTACAAACAACAAACTCACGCGGTCAGATTTTGCGTCCTTACGACGACCCGGCAGAGACGATGCTAAAATGGAAAGAAAATGTTGGTAAAGAAGTGCAAAGTCAAGAATCGAGGATAGTTACGCAGTTTTGAGGGGCAAACAAGACAGCAAATTCGACAAGAGGGGATTCGCGGGAAAGACGTACCAGTCGAGTCGGTGGGTGTGGAACTACTGGGCTTAGTAGCTGCGTGTTTTGACGTCCAGCGTGCCCGGCAACGAAGACGCGCCTCCAGACTGTCGAGAGCACCGACGAGCCAGGCCCAGATGGGGGCAAGGATGAAGCCCGCGGCGGCACAGACGGTCGCCTGCTCCACCGTATCGGGGATCCGCGCGGCCATGGTGGGCGGAAACGGGGTGATGAACTGGCCAGTGCGGTTGATGGCGTTCAGCTGACGGTTCAGAGGTGTCACCAAGGCGGAGTTGAGCAGAACAGGAGCGGAGAAGCAGCGACGCAGGTCGCCAGGCGCCAGCGAGGCGGAAATGCTGCAGCCATTTTCGATGTCACCACCCTGGTGAACGAGGTCCACCATGACGTCAGCAATCAGACGCAGGAGGCAGGCGAACGCCCGGCTCAGATGGACCTGTGTCACGTGGATTCCACACTAAAGGAGGAAAAGGAAATCGCCGGAGTGATTAACTGTGGATGCTCCCATCAATTCCACCGTTCGAGTGCTATTCGTTGCTAAGACAATCCAACTGTCAAATCACGGGTATAAACGAGGTAACCAGGCGATGAGGAATAGGAGGGGGGAACTAACCTTCTTCCCGTCAGACCCCTCGGTAGCTCCGCCAGTGGTTTCCGTGGTGGTGGGGACAGGCGCGCTACCAGTTGCCGGAGTGACGCCGCTGATGGCGTTGGTCGTGGTTGTGGCCGCGGCGTTGGTGGAGCTGTTGTTTGTGTTGCCAGACGTGGAGCGCGGTGGCGAGAGGGGGGCACTCAGCAGGTTCATTCCAGCCAAGGCGTATCGCGAAGGCAGCGTCGAATTGCGCCCGGAGCCTGATTAAGGAAAGGGGAGGAAGTTTGTCATAAATTAGCGGTAACACCTTTTGAGGATTGTGTGTGTGTACGTTAAACTAGTGAACGAGTAGCAGGGACAGTTGATTGTTGTCAGATTCGCAACTGGGGCCACGACCGAGCGATTGTGGTGGGCTGTAACCGGCGCAAAACAATCATGAAAGACATTACCGCGTCTCTCGGAAGAAGAGGAGAGTGCCGCGGCGTAGAGGTGAGCGATTCCAGCCAGCGTGGAGGTAGACGCGGAGGCCGAGAAACCCCTCGCAACGGGGGGCGCCGTTGAGGTGGTTGCCGTCGCCGCCGTTGTCGTCGTTTGTGGTGTCACATCATCAGTCGATACCGTCGCTGGGGTTGCCGACGAACTCACAGGAAGACGTGTCCATGGTGACGACGGCGGAGATGGAGGAGGGCTCTAATGATGGAAGACACAAAAACTAAGAAGTAAAAAAGATGGACGATAGGCAAGGCAGCGACAATCAATGCATACAGGCTCGCTCTCCGGGGAATAGGGTTCATCCTCTTCTTCGTCGTCTTTCTCCTCTTGTCTTTCTCTTTCGTCCTCTTCCTCTTCTTCCGTTTCATCTTCATCGTCCTCCTCCTCGTCTTCATCTTCCTCTTCGTCATCCTCTGAATCGCCACCGTCATCTTCTGAGTCTTCTTCTTCCTCTACTCCAACATCTTCATCATCATCAATCTCCTCCTCATCCTCGTCGCTGACGTCATCTTCCTCATTCTGAGGGTGAAGACGGCTACCACGATCAATCTCCTCTTCCAAACCAAGCTCCGAGATGGGCAGAGTTTCATCAAGGTCGTTTTCGTCATTTTCCCCCACTTCCGCCTCTTCTTCATCATCGCTGGCGCAGAACATTGTAGCAACCATCGTGTCATCATCCAGTGCGGTGTTCTCCGCGGTTACCGATTGCTGTTCACCAGGAAGAGACTGCTCTGGTGGATAAGTAGTGATAAACTCCTGTTGCGAAGTGTTTGCATTGCCAGAGGTACTTGCAACGAGAGAACTCTCCATATCCATTATAATGCTTCCGGCAGTGCCGGCAGTAGCCGCCGTGCTGCTCACGGAGCTGTGCTGCGATCCAGAAGCCTCAATTTGTGGGGGTTGACGAAGAAGCAACGTTCTGCCGCCACCGCTACTGGCGACGGAGTGCGTACCAACATCAGAATCGCCCTCTTCTTCCGACTCAGTACCACTATACTCTTCTTCCTCCTCCGCCGTCTGATTGGATGCAGCCGCAACAGTGGTAGTATTGCTGTCCAACTCATTGCTTCGGACGTCTGCGTCAGTGTCCGAGTCACCGCCAGCTGTGGACAGGATCTGCATCTCGGCAAAAGGGTCAGACGAAGCGGTTGAAGTGGTGGTTGCAGATTGTTCAACGACAATGACGGGGGTCGCCTGAGGCGCCGGCTGATGGGAAGGTGATTGATCACTGTTTCCGTGATTACGTCGATTTCGGCGACGACGGCGGCGGCGGCGTTTGGGTGACGGGCTCTGACGATTCCCGCCTCCACTGCCACTACCTTGGCTGTGACGACGGCGACGTCTAGGAAGGTCTGTGACGCGCGGGGCCGGATCCTGGCTGGCACTATCGATATCCTACCATCGAGAAACAGATGATGCAATCGATAAGTAATGAGAATACGAACTTTTGAAATAAAGGGAATTGCATTTCTTCACCAAAACCCCGGAAGTCACATAGACTCCAAAACGCAGACGTCGCTTACCATCGGTTCATCCAGGGTAAAAGCGGCAATATCCGAAGTGGAACTCAACTTGTCACCTTCAGGGGGCTTTGGGTGCCTGGACGCGGAGGTTTGTTGTTCCAGAACACACCAACTTGGCAGCAGTGTGCCTGAACCCGCCGAATCGCAGCCATACATGAGACGCCGTACCACGGAATTCGGGCAGTCAAAACAGCCTCCCCCGCCCCCGGAGACAGAATTATTCGCCGAAGCAGCGCTTGCAGAAGTTAGAGTTTGGCGACGCAAAGAGGAGGTCCTCTCGGCAGCAAGCACTTGATCGAAGCCCTAAGAAGGAAGAGGTGGGGGAGGTAAGGGAGTACAGGGAGGTCGGCAAAGTGAACCACAAAAGGACCCTACGTGGATAGCTTCGCTTTGCTGGGAGGTGAGGTTGAAGAGGGCGGTGGAGCGGAGCGCGCCGGTGCGCACAGGAGCGAGGACGTTGACGGCCAGCCGGGTGAGCTCGGGCAGCGCGACTGGAGCGAGGTGGAAGAAGACAAAGCGCGACAACTCCAGGGGCTGCACCTGCGACGTCAGTCGCCTATGAACGTGAAGTAGTGAATCAGCGTTAGCACTGCTAGCTAAGGAACCAACATTCAACGTAGTAAACGGCAATTCTGCAATACCTTACAACCATATTAAGAAACCAATAATTAATGGGGAAGAGATTTGCTGAAATGATGCGAAGGGACAGCAACTTTGGTAGCACTGAGGAGGGTGGAATTTAGCGCAAGACACAGCGAACACTTACGACTTCCTTTTGTAGTGGTCTGGAGTGAGTTCAAGAACAAGACTGGTGTAGACGCGGGCGACAGACCGGATGAACCGAGCCACACCACGTTGGCAGTAGAAGTATGCGTCGGTGTTGTCGACGGGGCCGTCGTGCAAACAGAGGGCAAGAAGACGCTTCAGGCCCCGATCGGCCATCAGGTGGTCGGAGAGACTGCACGCCAGGGTGTTGACCAGACGCACGAGGAACTCGGGCGGGCATTTGCAAAGCAGGGTGAAGACGAAGTCGTCGAGCTGAGACGTGCCCGATTGAATCGCCATTACAGACTGGAATGTAAAAAAAATCAAAGAACGGCGTTTCAACCACGCAAACTACCCCAATAACAATAAGCGTTGAGGTCATTTTCGATTATAGAATTGTTGAAGTCCCATCACCTTCTTGATCTACTATTTCCATTTAACAGAACCTCACAATAATAAGTTGAGGCATTTTACCGACAAAAAGTAAAATTCACGTATAGCCAGGAGCTTCGCACTACAAATAGACTGCATTTAGATGCATTTGGGAACGTCTAAAGAGACTTCACTAATTTACAGCAGACAGCACTGATGCGAGGCGATTGGATGAAAACTTTCCGCGTTACTTACATATCCTGCAGACTTGCCCTTCCTATCGGCAAATCTTGTGAATGGCTCCGATGCGAAGGTGCTCTTGCTATCACACAACAAACTAGCCGCTGCGGGTCTGGAATCCAACACCAGCTCTAGCGCATCCCTTGAAAATGTTGGCGGTTCCAAATCGTGCTCAGGTTCGTCCAATGAGGTCACATTTCCACCACCACCGCCGCCACCTCGGGTCAAAGACGAGGCAGCCTCGCCGGTTGCTAGGGCGACGCGTGAGGCCAAATTCGATGCAAGGCTCACTCTTTCGCCGCCTCCACCACGCCTGCGAGAAGACTTGTACTGCTTCTGCTCCCGCGTCTGCCTCTCAACACAACGTGTCAAGTACACCATCAAGTGTTCATTAGACCTGTTGGGAAGGTAGACGAGGTCGGTGAAGAGGAGGAGTCTCTGGAAGAGGCTCAGACGAGAAGCCTGGTGACCCAACACGAGACTGCGACAACGGCACTTCTCCCAGCAATCGCAGTAGGCGGTGGGTGAGGTGCGCTTCAGGCGGCAGTCGTGGCCCTTGTGACAGACCCTTGCGCACTCCGAACAGCAGCAAAGGGAGTCCATGAGACCGCAGGTGCGGCACTCGAAGATGTCCTGGCGGATGTGGTTCGGACCGGTCCACGTGAAGCTACAGTTGTCGTTGTAGCAGAGGGTGAAGAGCGGTGAGTCGTCGAGGCGAGCAGAGGGAGGGTAGATGTAAGGCATGAGACGAGAGTAACGAAACTGGTGGTTGACCTCCTCGCTTCCATCGCAACGTATTCCCTCCAAGTCCTAGGTGAGAAGTGCGTTAAAAAGAGATCACTGGCTCTGAAGCCGCAATGAGTGTCAAATCGCCTTAGTAAAAACCCACAGGACACATTCACAACAAATTACACATTAGGGGTTTTAGGAGAGCATGCTCCGCAAAGCAGATAAAAAAGTGGTACAAAGAAAGGCGAAAAATGATACATGCGTATCACTTCATACCAAGCAGGTCGGCAAAAAGCTGACACGAGGTGTCGGTGGAGAACAGCGCTATTTGCCAAGCGTACTTATCAATCGTGACACTAAGGAAGCGAACTGTAGGCGGGAGCAGATCAAACATTGCACACGGTTCAATTTCATTTTAAAGAAGCATCCAGTTTCTTGACGGTCGTGTTTTAGAAGGCACGACCAGAAATGTAAACAAGGATGTCACTAAGGACAAACTGTAAGTGCCAGGTGTCGAAAAATGGCCGTAAAACAGTCTGCGTGTGTTGAGTTAGGACGCGCACCCCAGACATCAACATGTAGCACTTGTGGGTTCCAAGCAACAGCTGCGTAGCAAAAAAGTCACATACAGAGGGAGGCATCCCATTACTCATTTAGAAAACACCTTTACCTGTCTACGCAATGCAATACCTCTACCAATTAAATTCAAGTATTGTTTGCAGGAAAAATTCATTTGGCCGCGACGAGCATGACGTAGCCTCATAACTTGACTGGCTAGTCAATTCGGAGCGCGAATTTGTGTTTTCAAATTCGCAGATGTGAAGAAGCCTTGTCTGTGATGAAGCATTCACAGCAAAAATGATAAAGAGGGACTAGAGGCTAGCTAAAAACATGCCGTTGAAATGAGCACACGGTGCATCAGGTAACTAATTGACGACTCAGCGAATGCGATTGCCATGGAGACCACTTACGCAGAGGTAGTCGAGAAGGAAATTGGCCACCTGGTAGGCTTTGCATTGGACAGCTAGCATGAAGGGCGTCAATCCGTCGTCCGAGAGGCCGGCGAGAAGCCGCGACATGAAGGGACGCAGACGCGGGTGAAGCAAGAGGGCACGGAGGATGCGGTGGGAGGCGAGACGGCGGGACACCTCGTCGGTGGTACCGCTGAGAGGCGGCAAATGACAGAAATGACCGCTGCCGCCACCTAAGGACGGCGGTGCGGCGTCCGATGCGCCACCCGCGGGAATGGTGGGAGCTGTGGAAGCTGCTGCGCCGGCTGCTTCAAGGGGTGAGCGGATGAATAGATCATGAACTGTTAGACCCGAGGAGACACCACCGGCCGCAGCTGATCTGGAGCCACTAGTGGCGCTCCTGAAAAAGGAGATCGTCAGGTAAAGTGCTTATCGATGGGTCATGGACGTCCACAATAAATTTCGGTGGAGTCGCAAAAGAAGGTTAAATGGCACTGTGTTCGACGAAACCAACTTTAAAAACCGACATTAACTCACAGATTGAGGAGGGAATGAAGCGATCTAGGAGGAGGCGGAGGCGGAGGTGATGACGGAGCTATGGTGGTCCATCCGCTGCCATCAGCGGCGGCGGATGACGAGGAAGCAGAGTCCTGTTTGAGGATGCCTTCCAGGCGCTGAGCCAACTCCGGAGTTTCGCGGCTCGTTGGAGCGCACATTAGCACGGCCATGTGAAGAACTGACCGGTGTCCATCGGCCATTTCGCTTAGCACCACCTGTGCGCGATCAGGCGGAGCTCCGTTCAATGACCGTAGCTGAAAATCAGAAGGTGGAAAAGAAAACTGAGATCAAGAATGTAATAATTACCTATGTTAATATGGTCGGGAAATATCTGATTTTGATCGTTAACTGGAAAGCCCTAATGTGGCTCACGGTACATTGTGCAAATTTCCCGTGCGTTCGGAGCCGAAAATACACTGCTCTCATTGGCTAAGGGGCAAATCCAATCAGATTCATCGTGATGAATTAACGGAAAAATCCAGAGATGTGGGAACAACTACAATATTTTCAAACGCACAGGAACGAAGTACTCGTGTCTCGAAATTGAGGCCTTGTTTTTTTAAGTATCCGACAGATCATTGTTGGAATTTTTGCATAAAAGGATACCCTGGAAAGCACCACAAGAACTTGGCAGACACTTGACAGTCAAAGAGAGTATTTTAAACAATCGAAGAATCTCCTCCATTTCCTTACTGTTTCCTCGACTTTGGTCTCATCGGCACGAAGGATGTGCTGGAGGAGACTAGTTTCCGCGATCACAACAACTCCAAGAAGTATCCGAGGGCCCGGATGTGGTTGTCTGGCGGAAGACGAGGCGGAGACGGAGTTTTTGTCAGGTCGTGACACGGCAGGCGGTGCAGGTGCGTCGCCGTCGCGTTGCGCGCGAAGTGGAACGGAGGCGTGGCGCGCGGGCGGACTGATCCAGGCGAGCGCGGCGCACTGCACCGGAGGCAGGCCCAGCCACGACGGAAACACCCAGGACTCCTGACCTGGACGGGAGGGTGGAAGGAAGGGAAAAACCACACCATTGGAGTCCCGCACCAAGAGAGGACGCTGAAAATTAAAGAGCAGCAGTAAAAAATGGAGTTTGGTTGGAAGACAAGCAATTCTGTGTCCTGGAACGAAACGATTTGCCCAATCTATCGATCGCCAATTAGCGATTAGCGGCTCACTGATGACTTAGCATCCAGGGGGAAGATTAAAAACCATGTACATTCGAGGGATATTTGCACCTACATGCTAACAATTACCAGGACAGAGTAGTAAGGGTTTAAAACGCGAAAGTGACCAAAGAACGCCCGAATCACAAGATGCACAATCTCCAGTCTCAAGCCTTTCCCCCTCGTCGTTCAATGGAAAGAGAGACAAACCTCGGCAGGGCAGGTGAGTGTTAGATGGGAGTAGAAAGAGCTATCACCGTCACTAGGTGGGGCCTTTGAGAGAGCAGGCAGACGCCGCGAAGAAACTGTTTTTCCATTCAGTGTGAAGACGTGGTACTCCAGGCCGCGTAGCTGACCACCCTCAGACGCCAGCATCCGATCCACGATTGCGTGTAGTCGACAATTCTCCGGGGCCAAGGCAATTATGCGCTTTCGCGGCGCAGCGACGTTCGAGGTCTCGTGGTTCTGCTTGGCAGCGGCTGTTGAGTTGCCGAGGAACGAGAATGGCACATTACGCGGACTGTGTTGAACGAAATCGGGAACACGCTGAGGCAATCCTCCACCGATCGGTTGTTTCACCAGCATCAAATCGTCCTTCTTCAAAAGGCGACAATCCTACAATCGAAGGACATTGGTAGGCGTTAAAAGTTTGCCACACCGCCCCTAGACTTATCTAGCATATCACTTGGCCGGACGTTTACTCACGTTCAGCCAGGACATGGGATCATGCGGAGTCAATGGGAGACTAGCCGAACTTGTTGATGACTTCTGGCCGGTACTTTTTGTGATCTGGTTGATGAAAAGGCAGACAGGAGCAGCAGGGCAACGCGCAGCAAGACAGGCGCGGTCCTGCTCCTTGAGAAATTTGACCGCCGCAATCGCACCATCGACCTTAAGCAGCACGCCAACTGGTTGAGTTCTGCCGTCCTCTACGAAGACGACCTCGTTCAAACACCAGTCCTCGATCTCTTCGTCGTGGTGCGACGCCTTCGAAGTCTGCTTCTGCGACTTTGTGCACTGGTCAGATTCCACTTGGCGACGGCTAACGCTCGAGGCAGCACTAGCACTGCCCCCGCCGCCACCACCATCACTTGATGTACTTGGTGCTTTCTTTCGCTCTAAATTACATTAAAGGGTGAAAGTAGGAAAAAACCCCACGATGAAACTTGATTTCGTTCCTTAGAAAAGTGGGAAAAGTCTATAACTAGCTCGAAATCTCAGTACGAGTTGGAACATTCACTGGTATAATCGAAAAACCCCGAAGCTATTACCATGTGACTGAAATTGACTCCTATAATACGAAGGGGTATGGCAGTTTTCTTTGCTCTAAAACTCTCGACACTACTTCATAGTGAGTTAGCTACTTTTCAACTACCACTAACCCCATCGGTAATTTAACCTTTGATTTGATGTGGCTGGGACACTTACTGAATGTACCAGGACTGACTTTGACGGGGCCTGATTGGTCAGAGCACGTGGAAGAAGCAGGTGACGGTGGGGGAGGCATCTCAAGAGCCCCTGAGTCCACGGGAGGGGGATCAGGCTCGGTTTGGGCAGCAGCCTGAGCCGCTGCTGCTGCCTGAGCATAGGGACAAGTGAGAGCGTGGACGGCTTCGGAAGGCGTTGCAATGGTAATTGTCGCGGACTGGAGTGGATTTTTTGTCGTGCCACTGCCGATTGCAGATGGCGACTTCACACGGAAACGGCACACGTCTGTGAGCTTCCACGCGTCTTCCAGCAGCACACCCACCTTCGGTACGCCGTTCACCAGAGTAAAGCCTATCGCACCGGCATGGAAAACAGGAGCATTTTTCATGCAGACTAGGTCGCCAGGACCGAGGGAAAATGTGGCGGCGGTGGCGGTAGTGGAGGTGGTCTTCGAGCCAACATCAGACCCACTACTCGTGACTCGGTGACGGGTAGTGGAGGTGATACTTGTGTTTGCCGCAGTTGAAGTACTCGTGACAGGCGAGATGGGGTGCTTTTGTTTCTCGGCGTTGCGTTGCCGGATGTACGAGGGGAGAACGCCCCACCAGAAAACTGCCCCAGAGGCGCATTGCACCACAGTAATTAGGGGTGCGGTGAGGACACGAGTGACAGTCTCCGCCTTCAACTCGCCAAAGTGCATTGCCGGGTGTTCAAGGCGCATGAGAGCGGAGGTGGCAGCAGCGGCGGCGGCAGGTGCAGAGGCAGCCGACTGGAGGAGACAAGGCAATACCTCGTCCATCCATGACGCGATTGCCCCGGTGGCTGTCATAATCGACGCGCGGGTGATACAACCCGAGAGAGAAACTACCTTTTCATGCGCGATTCCCAAGCTCGATGCACGGGGGTGGCGATGATTCACGAGCGCTGCTCCCGACTCTGATTGGTCCATTAAGTTGAAAGGTGGAGAATTGCTACTCTGTAAAGTGGACGAGAAATGATTAAAAAGTGACATGCATAAGGGTTTTTAATGTTACCGCTAAATTGACTCTATTGATAACCCTGCGAGAGTAAAGAAGACCAAGGGGCAAACACAAGAAAATGTAAAATTTACAAATCAGGAGCAGTTGTCAGAAATGGAAGGCAATGATTCGGGAAGCGGAATCAATAAAAACACATACATGAGGATTAAAAGGTTCAGAACTCTGCCACTTCCATTGGTGAAGCTCGCCTTGACTGTTTACGGCTACCAGTTCAGTATACAGAGCAGCGATGCTGACAAAGTGGCAACCAACCGATTCGGCTGAATTTGTGGGCCAAAATTCCAGGTTGTCACCAAGTTGAACATTATTTTCGTTATTCTTTCCGGTATTTGTGGTTTCAAAAGCGTCTTCGTCTTGACGGATGCCCTAGGTGCAAATTTTAAAATGGAAGAAGGATAAACCGATTACCTTGTCATCAGAAGGGAGTCCTACACTGCGCCAAAATCGACGCGACTCAGCAGACCGACCACTGTATGCTTCAGAGTTTCGCAAATAAGCGTGGGTATCGAGTCTTCGACGCTTTCTCCGATCGGTGTAGGCGGCGTGATCCCCGAGACTCCGATCTATCGTATGTGATGAAATGGAATATAAGTGTTTACCGTAGTCGATAGAAAGTTCCCTGCGAAACCTAGGCGACGAAGGTCGATCAATGAGGTCATCA
This sequence comes from Mesocestoides corti, assembly GCA_900604375.1. NCBI lineage: Eukaryota > Metazoa > Platyhelminthes > Cestoda > Cyclophyllidea > Mesocestoididae > Mesocestoides > Mesocestoides corti. The sequence continues at coordinate 36,277 of UXSR01000257.1, forward strand.
GTAAAACCGGATTCACCGTCCAAGAGCAGGTGGCGCTCCGGATGCTCAAACAGGGAAAACAGATCTTCGGCTTCGTCCTCCCAATCTTCACCAATACTAACTGTACCAGATGACGCCCCAAGGTCCGCTTCGTCATCCCGTGAGAGCAAATTATTAACTGCCATATTAACATCCAAATTAGTTCGTTGAAGTTCTCTGATAATCAATTGTCTAGATTTCCCCTATTTAAGTGAAACGTTATAAAGCAAGCAAATAAAAAAATGGCCCTAAATGAAGCCATTGACTTACCTGCAGAACTGTTTGGCATTGTTCAATGAGGTTCTCTGGAACGTCAGAAGCGGGTATTTGTGAGCTTAGTGGCCGCGCTAAGTATATTCCCTGCCGCTGCATTTCTCGAAAAAGACTAAGGGACCTGGCACTCCTTCCCAAAACACTCATGGGTGTGCGTAAAGTCCGAAGTGCTACAGAAGCTCCAGGAACACGAATCGATCCAGAGTTAGCATCCCGGTTGTATAAAGATTCAGATCTTGAATCAGAAGAACGACCTCGTCTAAAGAAGTCTTGAAACGAAAAGTAGGTTTACCTTTTGTCATTATTGCTTGCCAGTTTGTCCGCGCGAAGTGAATAAGAGACCCGGCAAACACGTCCATCCTAGATTTTTTTATGCAATTTAGTGGATAAATGATTACTTGAAGTCGAAAAGCTATATGTGTAGGTCCAACAACCGTTTCAACGATGGTACAACGCAGCAAAGGCCTCAAAACCTCCGGTACGTAAACGCCATCTTTTTTTATTTGGTCTGATATATTCTTTAAACTAAGTTATCCGTAGTAAAGTTTAAATGTAACGCACCTTTCGTGTAAATCGGTTTGTACCTGAACTTGAGAACACCCATCTTTAGGTTGCCGTGAGACAAAAAAGAAGGGACACGACATTTCCGTGTAAAACGCAAGGAATCAACTCGCACCAAAACCTTCGTATATGTAATTGGACAGGCTGTTGAGTCGATTATTTAATTGGCTGGGTTTGCCTTTTTGTATTAACACTTACATTGCGTCAAAAGTTACACATTTAAAGATCTAAATCACTTTATCAAGAATATATAATTATATTTGTTCTAATTTATTCCAATGGACATTTGTTTTCACACATTAGGTAACACTTCCGACAGATCAGGCTGATCCAATAATAAGCAAGCAATTAATCAAGCCTTAAATTACATTGAGAGAAATCTATTATATTCAGAGTGTATAAGCTCTCATACCATGTTTAACTTTAAAGACAACAGCAAATTTATGGCAAGTGTTATTTGTTATATAAAATCAACCAGGTAAGCATAAATTGCTCCGACATTGGAATAATAGTTAATTTTTAACTAATCAAGTAGCTTTTAATTGTAATCAGACTCTCACAGCCGTCATCTATGACAAGCGTGCATATACTTTTGGTCAATGCAAGGGTCGATATTAATAGTTGTGTAAATTAGTACATTGCGTACGTCTGCCATGCCACTGCATGAAGTCCGCCTTAAAATCCTATGCATGTTCATAAATTTGCAGACCAAAAAATCGTTTTTGAAAGCGATTTTGACTGCATAATAATGTTATCGAAATACTGTATCTTCCTAGCTTCTGTTATTATTGAAATAAATGACGCATCTCCGGATCAAACTGTTGTAAATTTAAAAAGAAGCAATTATTAAGACTGCTGGCTATTATGCTGCAAAACTCGTGAAGTTATTGTGAAATGCTAGTTATCAGTCTGTAAGCAAAAAATCCTGAATAAAAATTGTAGGAAAATTATTTATTTAGCCAGTATTGAATCGTGTTGACTAACGTTTATTAACCCGATCGTCGAAGCCTCACTCTAGTCCAACTTTTCACGGCCTGCCCGTCAGTCACTTGTCTGAAAGCACCACCATTACCCGCTTTATCCACAGGACCATTCACACAACTATATTTTTACTAGTCCACTCAAGTGTATCAGTCAACAGAACACAACTTCGTTGAGTTGTCCTGTAAATGGTTGTGCCCTGTCCTCTCTGATCTTTTTCACCTTAGCGGATACTCAAGGTAGATAATCGGCCTAAATTGACGCAGTGGCGCGGTGTGATTCAAGGCAACATGCCGGGGACCTCAACAAGACCTGTCACTGAATATTGGTAGTAAATTAGTCAGTAGTCATTTACTAGCGTACGTTGAAAACTAAATGAAGTCAGGTATTACTTACGTAATAGTCTAAAACAGAGTGAAGTGAAGAACCTTATGTTCATGGTGGTCCATTAATTGTATTGAAAGTAAAAAAAGCAAAATGACTACTTGTGGCTTTGTGATTATGAAGCCTGGCTAGCTATACTATAAGAATTAACAATTGTCTCTAAATGGATGTCCATTATTTAAATATTTTAAAGGGATTATGGAACCCATGTTTTCTTTTAGCACAAACAATATTTCTGTAGAAAAAAATTAAAGAGTTAATAGACAAAAACAAGTTTTCTAGTTGCAATGAAATGTCTAAGAATTAGCAAAAATGCATGGTGAACAGCTGGCCATAACAAATTTGTTGCCAGTGCCGATTTTGATAGTTTAAATTTTCATTGAACATAACAGTACGCAACAATCACAAGCAGAAACTCTGCGTAAATGGCACATTATGAACAATAGATTTCTAGATTACTCATGTGAATCCGAGTTATAGTATAAAACACATAGTGCAAACTGCACAAAGAATTCGTGTGATTAATGACAATATTCAAAACAAATTTTATTTACATGTATGTTAACAATAATTGAATATAGAATGCTAGTTAACTAGCGTCATATGCTAGCAAAGTAATGAGCTTAGCGAACATGCCTGATAACGAAAAATATTTCATAAATTATCTCTCAAACCCCAAACGACTGCTGTTTTAATCTCAAGCAGCTTTTAACGAACGCTAAAATGTACAAAGTATTAAGGGCTATCAAACAAGTTGTGGAATTCAAAGGCAAAAGTTGCTGAAATTGGCCCGTTTCATCGTGCTCTCTTCATCGCGCGTTTTTGATTTGGATGGGCTGCGTCTCTAATTGTTTGTTTCTGCCATAATTTTCGTGTTTTTATGTTTTAGTAATAACAATTTTAGCTTTTCTTACTTACTTACCTCAGCCTACGGTAGCGCTTTTATGCTAGTAATATGCGCTGCTATTTTATTCGTCTTTGTCTCCTTTAAGTTTCAAACAAACTGTGCGTTTTAGACGTGCTCCTTGGTCGTGGACGGGGGCTGTGTAGCGTCGGACAGTCTCCTAAATTTAATATCCTGATCTGTCATAAAATATTGTTTAGAAATATCAACGAAGCTTTCAAACGTGCCTTCCTTTGTATGTTATTTACGCTCAAATTATGTTATCTACATGTGTTTATATGCTCAAATCAGTCAATTTTCTTAAATGCCTTACTTCTCTACTTGTCAGTCCTTTTCTCAGACATCATACACTCAATTGTTAAATTGCAACATAATTAATTAAAATGCGCCAGCTTAGTGTATTTAGTCCTTTCAGATAATTTTTTTGTGATGAAACTGAAATTCTCCCGCGTATGGCTTGGCTACCTCAACAACTATCCATACTTTAGCTCCACAATGTAGCCACACGCAGTAGCAATGTCTGGTCAGGATTCGCATCTGTTTCCGAACAAGGCCAGTTCGAGTTCGGTTGCTGCGCGCCCTTCTAAACTCGCTTTATTTGGACGACGCACCAGCGACAAGCACTCGCCATCCTCCCACCCGCCAAAGTGTCCGACGTTCACTGCTTCCCCATTGGGCCGTGCACGTCCATCAACCGTTGTCAAACCCTTTTTTGCTGCCCATCATCAGCTCGTGTCCGGTGATGAGGCCCAGAGAAGGCGCTATCCCGCCAGCCAGCCCACTACTCCCGTTCGTGGAAACCAGCCCGAGAACAGCCAGGAGTATCACCAGCTTCATCGGAGTGCACGTATGTTTCCGATTATTTTGGTCATATTCTACTAAGCCCAATCATCTATGTCCACGAAAGTATCTTGTCTAAACCTGATTTGTATGTTGAGGACTGAAGCGATGAGAAATAACTTAATAAGAAATTGGTCACTTCATAATTTCCTGCTTTCGCACGCGCTTAATTTACGTGAAAATCCTAAAGACTGTGATTAAAAGCAACAAAATCATGGTCTTTTTTGTATAACGAATCAAAATTTAGGGACCTGGCTTTCGCTGTTCTTAAGAGGTTTATGAAAAAAATTTTCTTGGACGTTAAAACCTAAGAATTTTTTAAACACTATACTCTGTCGTTTGTAAGTACAACACTACCCTGGTGCATCCCGGCATAAGGATGACGTTTTGTTACCTCTCTGCCTTCTTTGTTTTTGTTGCTATTGCTTCCTTTTTTGTTTATCTCCAATTAGAACGAGCTATTTGACAGAACTTGATGTTGCTTTTTTACCTACTCCTAGGAGTACGAAAAGAATGTTAGAAATACTGCTTCAGTTTTTTATAACTTGCACAACCCACTTTTTTGTCTTTGTGTTAGAAGTGCTGAAGTGCTCATGGTTATCCCTTGCTTTCCAGACTTCATTCGACCTGATCGAATCCCAAACACTGCTATTCCAAATCGAAGAGAGACGACTGGTGCGCTTCCTCAATCTGTATCCTTCCCAAATTCATGTCATGTTCTTCCACCGGCGGGCAATCAACCAGCAAAGACTCCAAAGTCCAAACCACATCGCATGGAGAATATGTCAGTGGAGCATCTCCAGTATTTAGAGAGCCGCCTTCAACAGTTGCTGGACGCCATGCCCTCCAGACCCCGTAAGCACACACACCCTGCTCGCTTCTAAAAGGGAGGCCTCTTGGCTCAAATCTTCCATTTTTTCAGCTCTAGCCGCAAGAGCGAAAAGTGATTCTGGACGACAATCACACCAGCCCTGGATCGCATCTCCGGGTCGTCGTTTGCTCGCAGCGTCACCCACGTCGGCCGCTTCCGCCGTCCATTACCCCCTGGTGGCCTCTGCCGCGCCCTTCCAGCTTCAACCCCTGCCCCCACCCCTCCTCCTCTACCCACCGCCTCCTCCGCGCTACCCCTACTCACACTATGTTGAAGGTGCGCCCGGTGGTGGTGGCGGCGGCGAAGCTGATCCCTACTCCCTCTCCTCGGCGTCCTCCTGCTATGGCGGCAGCTGTGGACTCTCATCGTCATTGCAGGACTTCGACAGGGACGAGGTACGTTGTCTCCATCCACACCGATCACCACGATTGTCCAGCCAAAGCACTGGTGTTTTTCCTCTGATTCCTGCTTTTGATGATGAGGCCCGACGCTTCGATGTCGATTTTTCTCTCTGTGCGTACAACGTGTTAAATGCATTCCCTACTCAGCGTACAGTGGAATCTTCGCTGTGAACGATTCGTGCTGGTTTTAGTGTCATTGAAGTTTCACTAAATCGCGGTCCCGCACAATATGCTCCTTTGTTGGCACAGAAGAAATCGATTCATGTGTGGAAAGTCTTCCACCTCTGTTTTCATTCTCGAAACCTTGTAAAAAGACACCGAATTGCATGTGCTTTGTGTCCTGGAGTTCATTTCGATGTCACCAAAGTCGTTCTCACAACATGCTCTCATTCCCCTCTGTCGCAGATTCTTTGTCCTACCAATTTTCGTTCAACACCGCCTCCAAACTCTTCTCAGCACAGGATATGCCATTTGAAGTTTGAGAGGGTTAACTGCAAGATTCTGTTGGAGACTGGACTTCCCTACTTCAAACCTTAGCTTCAGTGCTCATTTCGGTTGTATTTTTCCTCAGACCGCTTCGACGCCACAGAGCTTCAAGCACTCCAAGTTCGCATCTTCGATGGAGGGACTCTAAGAGGCGTCCGTCTACGTAGGTCCTGACTAGTGCTTGTCGCAAATTCGACACCCACGCAAACTTTGCTAGCTTCGGCATAAAAACGCCCACGCAAGACGCGCAGACCGTAGTGGCATTTTAAAGCTTTTCGTGGGCCAAAGGGCTTGCGCGCCTCGTCTTTCCGGTTTTGCTGCGCCTCGGTTAATCCAACCTTGAAGGTGAGGACGTGCGCATCGTCGTCTTAATTAAATTTGGGTCATCGGTTGATGCACCATCACCACTACCCAAACCTTAGTTCGTGTCGCACTGTCACACCACAAGCACCTGGTACACTTACGATGTAGTGTCCTCAGCTTGAAGTGACACTTGCCGTGGTGTTGCAAGTCGACGTTTCGTTAATACTCCGGCGTGCATCTACTGCTGCCTGGCCGACATTGCAATTTCGCCTTTTTGTCCGTCGATGACCACGTAAACAGTGAAATCAGCCAGTGTGGGCGTGCTGTCTGGCTTTGTACTGCCTTTATTTTGTTGTTGAAAATGAAAAAAAAAACAGAATTCGGGGAAGAAGACGTGCAGACGCCGCCACCGCGGTTGTGCACGCCTAGACGCCCTCGCGTGCGCGCATGCCCCAACATCCGCCCCCACCCCCTCCCATTTCCGTGGACGCGCGCACGCGTGCGCATGGCCTGATGGTCGGTGGGGCGTTTCGCAGCATTCCCGTCGCGCATATCGGCAAATGGAGAGCATAGACGCCAATTCGGTTTCCCCTCCAGACTTCTGCGTTGAAGGAGGTCGGACACTCGAAGCGAGCAGTGCCATGACACCTCTGTCTCCACGGAGACCTCTTCCAGACTCGCAGCAACCTCCTCCTCCCCGGAATGAGGAGCTGTCTCCACTCTCGGTTTTCTCTCTATTATTGCAACAACTATCCTACAAATGTCCTCCATCGTAGTTGGGATTTTCTGTGTGTCAGCACCTCGGGGTATTGTTAAATGAATAGCTCGAATGTGTAACCAGACCTCAAATGATTTCCGAAATACCACTTAGCTCTTACTTCATCCTCCTAAGTAAGCGTGTAAATGACCCATGACCCCCCACCCAACAACGTAGTCTTTAAAATTTGGCGTGTCTTTGATAAGTTTTACTTAAACCGCCCCACATTGCCAAAGCATCCCAGATTCTGCTGGTAATTCGCGAGTAACTTCGCAATCCGGACTGTGGTCTGTCCACAGCAATACGGAATTGCTCGACTGTGGAGCCAGACCTTCAAAGGCTTCGAGATCACGTCGCGGTTCCACATGCGTCACGGCATCTACCAGTAATCCGAGATCAACCGCGCAATCTAGACCAATTATTAGTCTGCGCTCCGTGCATGGTACTTTAGATTCATTCATGGTTTCTCAACAAACACTCCACCTTAGATGCCTGTAGAATCCTAGAGGTTAGGGAATTGACGATCCGGTGAGGTCGATACAGCCTTTTAATCGCCAACAGAACTAGGTCGTTGTTTGAATAATTGTATGTGCTTCAGTACGCACACAAATGTGACGTGTAACTGACTGTTGAAAGAGTACGAGAAGGTGGTTTACAATAGTCGATAAATGTGACGTCGCATGGAACTCAAGTCGTGGAACTTGGTGGCAGTTTGCCCATGCTTAATAGAGAAAAGTTGGAGTGCGGTTTCGCCAACACCCCTGACGTGAAATCAAAATTACTGCACAGCTAGATTCAAGTATTGTCTAATCGTTGACAGGAGATGGCCACTCTCGCTGCGTTTGCCTCTTTAATCGCCGCTTCCAGTTCTTCGTCGACTTGAATGTCGAGGTTTTAGGCCTTTAGGTGGAGACGAAACAGATTCGACTGGTGCGTGATGATTAGCTCGGCTTCTCGTTGAAAACTGCACACTGACCTTGGACGGCTGTGTTCCCTTTTCCTTGGTTCTTCCCAACATTCCATCGTCTCCCCTTCCCCCTCCACCCAATCTGTTGCCCACTCACGCACCTGACATTCTCTCGCGTCGTACATCGTATTGCCTAACCTGTGCGCGCTCGCACACACACACGCACACACCGAATTCCTTGCATTCCTGACACGCGCACCCACGCAGAATGCAACATCGGCGTGCATTTTTCGTCTTGTCTCCCGCCCAGCCAATTTACGGGCTTCGTGGATTCGCTTAAAAGCGTAGTTGTTCACGCAGTCCAGGCGTGAAGCTCGTGCAAGGTGATTTCGCGGGTTGGGCATTCCCCTCCATTCTGTGGTGTCGACCTGGGGGTCGAGTCAAGCACCCAGGAGGTCACTTTCAGTCGTTTACGCTCCACCAACGTGTCTGTAGCTTGGCGACCCTTATTTCCACTAGAAACTACGAATAAACAAGTGATGCATTTACTGACTCGTAGTGTAGCCGTGACTTCATTGGTGCGCGGGTAATTATGAAATTTCACCGACACACGGAGAAGGTGCTGGCGTGTGTTGCACACTCGTTGCATCTTATGACAGCTGTGAAGTCGGCATTTGCTTGTTCTTCATAGTTGTGAGTTGGCGAGACGTGATGGTTAGGTTTCTGGCGTGGACAACTTTAAGTGGATGGCAGGTTTTGTTTTAGTACAGTTGACCTTGCGGACGCACATGCGCAGTCGCATTTGAGGAAGTCACCGACCTTCCATTACTGCGTTTCTGCTGTTGAACGAGGTCGCGATGGGTCTGTGCGACATTGTGTTGCCTAAACGACGTCGGAATTGCGTGATCCAGATCACTAAATTAGACCACGCGCCTAATGAAGTCTTTGATTTCGTCAATTGTTCTTCAATGCGAACTACACGTGCATCAAAAATTACAACTTTTTTCGGTTGAAAACGCTAATAATGTAGGATTCCAGAAATAACCATTCTTGGCAATACGTCACGACGCGTTGCGCGTGACGATAATTGTAACGAAGGCAATCGTGATTTCACAATGTAATCTCATTGAATGCGGGATTTATGCGAGCTAACGTGGCTGCACCCCAGTTCCCAATGTACCAACTGCCAAATCTAGTGCTTTCTGATATCACTTTGGAGAGTGCAATTGACGCTTCGGTAATCTGCTAGCTTCAGTGGAACAGGCATTTTCGGGGTGATCGGTTGAGCGGAGCGATTACGGAGACATGCCACGCCGAAGCCATAGATTGGACTTTGCAAGTGGAGATGCAATTTAGAAATTGTGAAAGGGTTTTTGTCAAAACTGTGAACAGGAGACCCTTCTGAGGTACACCTTCCGGTCAAAATAGTTGGACACAAGGTCGCACAGACTGAATCCTCTGGTTAATCGATTTCAGCAAAATTCTTCTCGTGGAATGCGCTCTCCGTGGGCACCTTTTTTGTCTACTGGTGGATTTTTCTCCTTTACATTTCAACCCTCTGCATCGACTGCGTGACTGCCTCCTCGCGTTTGATAAACTAGCCCTGATATTTGTTTTGGTTCTCACGATAATAACCTGGAAATTAACTTGGTTTTTTTTAGCTCTACTGTTTGCTGCTCGCGGTCCGCAATATGCTATCAATGCACCAGCAGAACCAGCAGTCTTCCTCTTCTCCATCGAAGTCTTCAGCCGTGGACGCCTTGTCGGTGCTTCAACATCGGCCGTTCAGTTGGTACCTTCAAAAGAATGCCACCGCGCCCTCCTCCCCGTCCTCCGCCTCCTCCACCATGAATCTCTTTCTAGACGACGAGAATGCCGATGCGGAAGGGAACGGGAGATACGAGCACAAGGAGGAGGTTGCATCGAAGGCAGGAAGCTCCGACGGGCGTCCTCGGCCGCCTCTCTTGCCCGCAGGCTTCCGCAACTTCTCACGCTACCTCGACACCAAGTTCGGCCCCGATGGCGACGATCTTCGTGGTCACCACAGACGACGCCGACGCGAAACAACCACCGACACATCGGTGGCGGCGGCGGCGCCGAGTCGGGGCAAGAGCGTCACCGATGTGCGTCCCAAAATCTCCATCACGACCTGTTCGGGTGACACGGGTCCCTACTCTGACCTCTCACTCACTCCCGAAGCCTCCGGTCGAATTGTGCCAAGCGGTAAAGCCCAGCATCGCGCTCCCAGCGAAGTTCGTGTCGTCGGTGACAGACAGGACTCCGGAGTCCCCTGCGAGATCGAAACCACCTGGAGCGCGCCGTACTGGTCTCCCCCGCTGCCCATCAACTCCTGCCACCAGCCCGCCCCGCCGCCCCCACCGCAGGCGAGGTATTGCCCTGCGCCGCCGCCACCTCCGCCACCACCACCACCGAACGCCACCGCGGCCTGCTGGCTCAGAGCTGCGGCCAATCACTTCGCGACCGCGGCGGCCATCTTCGCCGCCGACAACGCCGCTGCCGCGGTCATGGCTCAGCACCAGCTGCCGCCCATACCGCCTTCGGCCGGTGCCGTGGCTCCTTTCGCAGAGGGCGTCCGTGGACGCCATGCGCGACGACGTGCTCCTCGTGAGTTTGTCAATTTCGTCCGTAGATGGAAATACGTGGCGCGTCATCCTTGGTGATATGTCTTCTTTTCAACGTTAGCTTCACCTTCGACGGTGTACTCCCAAGAAGGCCGCATGCGAATGTTTGTGCCCAATCCGACCCCCAACCCGCCCCCCTCGCAGTTTGCCGCTGATGTTGACAGCGACGAGTTCTTCGTTGTCTCGGACGACGAGCAACAGACCTCGGATGAGTCCCTGCACCTTCCCGTGTGGGGAGGAGCAGGTCGGAAGAAGGCGCCCGACGGTGGACCCGCAGTTGCCCAGGCTGGCGACGATGAGAATTGCGGACTTGACATGCTCCCGCAGGACCCTGCCCTCATCCTGCCCGACCAAGTCGACTTCTACGCCCAGATCAAGGTGAGGACAGTCCAGCCGATCCAGTATAGAGTTGGCGCACTCATAGGCCTGATGGAGAACATAGCACGAGACCCAGTGGTTCCGCAGAAATGCTTCAGCTCAGACTGAGTTGTTGTTGTTGTTGTTGATGGTGATAAATTTTGTAGACGGAACATTGTGTGTCAGTTGGTTATTGTGCAACGTGCCCCAGGTGTCTGTCAATAAATAAACTTGGCGTTGATTTGACCCAGCCACGGAAAATGCCTTGGCCAGCACTCGGTCCTTCTCCCAGGATCAACTCACCTTCAACCATTGTCTCTCCACCAGCCTGACACTTCGCCAGTGTTGATAAAGCCGAATCGAGTCTTCAATGATGACGATGATGATCTTGAATCAGAGCACAATTGTTGGACAGACGGCGATTAAGATGGTGGAAGGGTAGGTAGGAGCCTCGACGTGGATCTAAAACCACGCAGAGAACGACGATCTTTGAGGACTCGTACCGACCAATTCACTGCTTCCATTCAAACGTCATGTTTACATGGGAACAATGAGCGTCGTAACATGGAGCGGATTCAAGACAATCACACTGGAATCACTCTGGTTGTTGTTCTGGTTGTAGGACCTGCTGGAGTTGGACAACAATATCTCGCTCCCGCTGCCGGCGGGTTGGGCGGTGGGGGTCTCGTCGTCTGGCCGACGGTTCTACGTGTCGTGCGCCGGCGACGGCGACGGTGGAAGCGGCGTGTCGCGCGTCGGAACCCGACGCACCACCACCTGGCAGCATCCCGTCATCGCGCCACGCATTCCCCTGGGGTGGGAGCGTGTTGAGATGCGGCGTGGCAACTGCATCTACTACCGACAGTACGTGACCCCCTCCCACCACCCCACTCTCTACTTCGTTCCCTTCCCACCTTCATGCGACGAAAGTGGTGTGTTTCCTCTTTTTAGTCTTCTGATCCCGCACACCCAGCGCCACCACCCCGACCTCTGGTTTCCAACGCATCCGAAAAATGTCGAATTCGAGCACCAGAGTTGGTTCTTCGACCTGCGCAAACTCCAGGAATCCGTTTCCAATTTCGACAAAGGTCGGCCTCTCCATCATCATCATCATTTATGTCTTTTGACCGTGCATTGGTGTGTGTGTGTGTGTTTGATGGCCTCACATCGGCGCGTCCTAGATCATCATGGACGTGTGAACAGTGGTTGTAGGTGTCGCGCGTTGACCCATCACGGCCTCCAGATACGATCGAACGCTTATGTTCGTGTGACGTGCGGGAAACAAGCAAAATGGAAATCGATTTTATTCGAGTATAATCGGGCTCAGACACTCCAAGTTCTTGATTCTCCGAAGACGTCTCCTTGCAATGTATTTCTGACAATTTTTCCTTGCCTGCGAGTGGACAATTTTCGAGGGCATGAGTGGGTAAAACAAACCAGCAATGTGATTGGCTGTGTCGGTTCGTTCAAACTTTCCGCTCGCGCCAAACAAAAATCTAATATGGCGGCACTTGACTAGTCATGTGGTTTTAACTGAGGGCGTGAGATTATGAAAGATTTTCTCATGTTTTGCGAGTGTAGGACATTTCGCAGCCTCCCGCATCGGTGGTCGCTTTAACGCTCTGAGAATTTGTCTATACTACTTAAATGAATTTAATTATTTTTGGCTAATTTTGGCAATAATTTTCCAACCCGTCTGCTCCCTCGTTGTTTGCCAGCCGTAAACACTAAATAGTTAAATCTCAACCTCTCTTTTGGTAAGTTTTGACGCATCCGGAAATTGACTTTTAGTAGTGCTACTTATTCTCAATTCAGTAGCCGCTGGTAGTCACGAAATCACATATGCAACGTAATTGGCTGATTTATTTGTCCTGTGCAAGCCGAAAAATGGTTAAGGCGAGACATCATCCTACTTGTTCTCAGTTCAATAGTTAATTAATCAACCGACGCCACTGGTAATCACGAATTTCACGTGAGCAACGTCACTGGCTGATTTGTCTGACCCCTGCAAGCCGAAAAATGGATGACAGATATTCAGCCTACTTATTGTCAGTTCAGTAGCTAGTTAGTCTACCGACGCCATTTGTAGTCAAGGTATCATGTGAGCAACGTAATTGGCCGATTTATCTGACCTCAGCAAATCGAAGAATGAATAAGACGAAACTTCAACCCATTCTTTTCGGATGAGTGTTTATGTTTATTTGCTTTTAGGAAACTCACAGTTAATCGAGTCCTACGTCGACACAACAGACTGCAATGACGAGGCTCGTTTTTCAGTAAGTCCTTTTGCGTTTTTTCCAATAAATTTCACCCTACTCGCTTCAATTCAAGATCTGGATTACGGATTGCCTTGTACACTGCCTTTGCCACCATCGCTTTAGGCCCTCTTAAAGAGGTACGGATTGGGTGAGCTGGAGAACCTGCTGAAGCATTTGGACTGCCGATTCTTCCGTGACCTTCACCGCATGGTGGTGGCCTTCGAGTTGGCGCGCATCCGAATCGTCCGCGAGCTGTTTGTCCAGCACGTGAATGGAACTCGGATGTCTGCGACTACCGACGCCAACTGACGCCGTCTGCATTCGACCCCGCCTGACAAAGTGCCTTCACTTCTGTGCCTTTCATGCTGACAGACAAAGATCTCACTCAAGTGCAATATTTATCTCTATTTCTCTCATTCTGTTTGCTTTTCGAAACATGGCATTTACCTTTCATTACAACAATTTGCCTTGTGATTCAACTCTTATTTTACCAGCACTACTTATAAATTGTTAGTAGACATTGTTGTGTAAATTTTGAAGGGTCGTCTTTACTGAAGGGGGTATAGAAGTTTCGCGTTAACCATTTCGTGGTCACGAATATTCTGACGAGGCCACGTGTGGGAGAACTTTCCATGCCAAGTTCAAGCGGCTCTTCTGAGTCGCGCGAGCTACGTGAGGTGGTCGAGCGTTGTCGCATAGCATCGTGACATGCCTGCGTGGCCTTTTTTCTGGTCAAGTTATTTGTTCGTCTGGCCAGTTTCCAGGAGGTCGTAGTAAAGTACACCCTTCATGTCCCACCAGATACACAGGAGATCTGTAGTGGCTTGTGGTCTAAGCACTACCCTACAACCCTCTAGTTAACAGCCCGTAACGACCCCAGAATGGAGTGAAGAGAAGCGACAGAGGACACGACAGTTTGTTAGCGTCACGCCAGCCAAGTGTGTGACTTAGTGCGTGGGGGAGTGAGCGGCAGATGACAGGCATCTGATGCAGTAACAAATGAAAAAAGGAGGTGAGTCATTGTCACCGTCAGGTCAGTAACCAGGGTTCACTCAGGCGCAATCGCTGTTAATGCGCTGTAGAACCCTCATCAGTTGAATGTCCCGTTACGACGTCGATGTACTAGGTTACCTTGGATCTACCCACGAGCCTTTATGTCTGCGAATCTTGTAGGAAATAAATTTTTCATCATCCGTCAGTATTATTTTCTCAAGATGTCGTTTTTTTTGCCGTTGACGTGCAGTGAGATGCATGCGTTCATACGTTGACACAGCCCTCGTTCGCTCAACACATGTGGCGTTCCAGGTTTGTGAATTTTTCCCATTAGGCGGTCCAAACTCTCGGAAGTAGTTGTTTGGGTGACTTGACCCAGTAGAGTTTGCGTTTGCACCACTTCAGTCTCCAAAGGCTGTTGTTCACGGCGCGATTGGCCACTAGGATCGAAATCACCAATTCTAGAACGCTTATACTGTTGTGGGCCCCAGCATGTGGTCTTGAACCACTCCGCGGCCACGAAAATTAACCCTGTAAGTAGAGGCGAGTGTGGGTGGAGTTAGACCTACCTACCTACCTACCGTAGGGTCGTTCAAGCACGCATTTCTCTCTCATTGTGGTGGTGGTGGTGGTGGTGGTGGTGGTGGTGGTG
>UXSR01000258.1:0-50732 GCA_900604375.1 Mesocestoides corti
AAATTTGTGCTTTCAAAAATTGTCTTTTCGATTTACTGCGACACCATTTCGGAGTAGTAGGAGTAGTAGTAATTGGACTGGTAAACATTCCACGCAATCATTGGTACTTCTTCGAACGACATTCTCCTAGTTGAAAGACAAGCTGGCTGTTAAACTTCATCGGGCTCCGAATTTTAGTGAAGACCCCACCGTTCAAACCACGTGGCAAATGAAGTATTTGGTCAATCTTTAAAATGATTAAACTAACCCTTTCTTCTAGAGCGCTGTTTTGCCTCATTCTGACATCGGACCTTCGTATTTAAAGCCATTACTGACCAACGTAGGAATTTTGTTGATTGACTGTTGTTTTATAATTGTACCCCCTACTCTATTTCAGTTTTAAACAAACACGACAATACTACCGGTCCCACGCGTTCCTGTTTAAGCTTTTCAATGTTCTACTTAGCTTTACTTTCCTAAACACTAATACTGTTTCGGAGCAGACTTCTCGGCATCAGAAACGGACTAGTTTCACCTCAGCAGTTGGGCACCTAGCAGTCAGCGTAGAGACTTGTGCCCGTGGCATTTTGTTGCCCAGGCACAAGCAAGCTCCAAATTGTAACACAGAATTATGAATCACAGTGGGCTATCCTTCGTTCAGATCACGATAATGTGGAAATTCGATTCCCTTTCTTAGGGATTGCACAGACTCCCAACCATTCAATCACATTTTGTTTTACCTACCTTCATGTCCGTGAACTTCACCGGCTAATGCCTTTGTCTCGGGAATGTTCCACCACTAAGAGTGCAGCATGTTGGAGGAAATATCGTGTGGTCGTTTCATCACCCCTTCCGACTTTAGTATGTTACTCTAGTAATCACATATTGATGGGTGTGCCAATTTAGGAGTGAAAATAAAGGCCGGATTCATACTATAGTAGCCCCAAATTTTAATTTTCACATGTTGCTGCACACACGCGCCCACATTCATGACTCCCTTATGTGAACAGTTTTAGTCAGAAAACGTTGAAGTGCCACTTCCTGCTTGACACCAAAACCTGACTTTAATTTCCCTTAAAATGTAAGCGATTTTTGCGGCTAAATGGGGCATAGTTTAAGTTTTTCCCAACTTGAAAAACCGCTAAAGGAAATATAACACCGGTGAGGGTTAGGGCGATTTGATCAGCGCGTGCCAAAGCTAAACTTTATTAAAATTGTTGTTCTTGCAGAAACAGACTAGCGAGTCACTGCACCTTTTTACCAATCTTGTGAGTCTGAATTCGCTTTTTGGTTTTTCAGAAGTTACCTTTATGCATTTGAAATTCCATCTTCTTTCTCCCTTGGCGAGATCTTGGCATTCAGCGGGCCAGTAACTAAAATTCAAATCAGCCTCTTTGATTCCGAGTTTATTCATGACTGTATCGTTTCGATGTGATGCATTACCTGCCTACCTAATCACTTGTTTCTAATTAACCAGGACTTAAGTGCCATCGTGTTCAATAATTTGATATGCCTGCAACGTCTCGTGTAGTGGTTTCCATTCGTTGACATAACTCTCACTCTACTGACCATCAGTCATCCGCATTACACATGATGGCTACTTGAACACAACGCCACAAAAAAGAACGATTTTTGTAGACACCTTGTTCGATCAGAACACCAGCTATTTGCATAAGGGTCATGATACCTTTTTCGAAATTGAATCCACGTCTCTGTACCAAATTTATCAATCAAGGACTGACAACTCGACCGAGCGTCTGACAACTGCCGATGTAACTGGTAAACTTTCCACATCTAAACAAGACTAACAAGTCATTTTAGAAAATCGACACAGCCCTGGAACGTCCTCTTACAAGCTTCAAGTTCTGCGCTGTTCGTTTTGTGAGCACTGATTCTGACTTCAGCACCTACCAAGTGAATAGTCGGCTGCGTCTTTGCTTAGTCTGTTTTTTTCCACCATCATTAGGTTGTTTTGACCTCATCTTGACCAATCGGGTGATCTGGGTTGTAATCACGTTGCATCGAATTTGTCCAATCACCTTCGAATAAACGTTATCAACCCAATCTCGTTGATCGATCAAGAGAAAATAGTTGACAGTTTGACGGCATAAAGGAGTTTTTCCCAAAAACCCGATGTTATAGTAGTTGGAGGATAGCTATTTCTCGTTTAAAACGTTTAAAGGGCATGTTGTAAAAGGTTTTCTGTTAATTGGTGAAGGGTAGAAGGCACCTCAAAGAAAACTGGCTGGTTTCAAGCAAAGAAAATGTCAAATTACCGCTGCCGAAGGTCTCACAACGCCAATCAGCACAGAACGCTGGCTGCAAATGTCTCCCTGTCACTTTAAAATGCCAGTATTTCCGAATTTGAAGGTACTAAGTTACTGCTGGTTGCCTAAGGGAAGTCACACACACTTCCCCCAATCTCTGTGTCCGGTAAGAGAAGATGAACTTTATGGGACAGTTTCATTTAATTGAGACCAAAACAACGGTAATAAGCGGGGAATTTAAAATTGGATATTTTCCGTGCATATTGTCCACTAAAACATTTACCTTTTGCGTTCAATATTGCACACAGACAAGCGCCATGCACTGACAGAACGAAGGAGAGAGGACGCATCCACAACAGCAGCAGCAGCAGCAACAGAAAAGAGAACGCACAACCATCGTCATCATCTCTGTCTGCAGTTGGCATGGCAACGAAGCCGGTGGGCGGTTTGAAAACAGTGGTTTTACCACCGTGACATAAACAGCCCGACAACACGATCGGACAAGTCACTCAATGTCATGTCTGAGAATAACTATCATTTTCAGACATGGTAATCACCGGATTCAATCACTTTTAACGTAGGCCTCCGTCATTGTATAATTTACAAGCACTTGGGACTAACCAGGGTCTCATTTTTTGCTAAATATGGAATTTATTTGTGGTTTTTCCTTAGACACTTAGTTGATACATCATTGAAATGTAGCAATCAGCGAGCGAACACAGTTCAGTCGATCATCGTGACTGCACTTCACGTAGCAATGTTTGTTCAGAAATCGATATTAACTGATCCTAAATAAAACGACGACTTTCGACTCTGGGAAATTACGCTATTAAATTATCAACATATCTGTTGAACTACGCGTTATACCTGGTCTCCTCTCTCTTGGCGGCCGCCACGAGGATTATTTGAACTATGCCCGTGGGAATATACCAACTTGAACAGCATTTGCCTGACTAGAGAAAAGTGAATGAGAGGAACACCACCCAGCAGGTAGAAGTTCTGTCCTTCTGGCTATCGTAGAGACCATCTGCGACCTCTCGTGTGAATCGAATAGGCAACTTAGTTGAGTGCCGTTTACGCGCTAACCGATCCCCATGTTAAGCCACTCTATACTTGCAGCAAACTGATTGCGATTCGTGTTAATTTACTTCCAGCACGTCTATCGACACCTTGGCTACCCACCTTCCGCCCCAGCAACCCCAGTGGCTACGTATGAGCAAGGACGCGTCTGTGCGCATCCCCATGTACATCTATGGCCTCATGTGCATAACCTGTCTAACAGCGACATCTGATCAGGGCCTGTGTTTCTATCGACTAGTAAATTCAGCACGATCTGGTGTCTCCGTGTGGATTCGAGAATGTGGAATGGCTCCTGTGGAGTCCTGGCTACGTTCCCTCTTCGGCCACCTCCGTGGTTGGCGTGTAGGGGGTCTTGGGTAAAATGTGCTGTTCTACTCGAAGTCTTGACCCAAGCTCTGAGGTTGAATTCAGAAAGCATTTTACAGTGAAGTCGAAATAGCTTCGACAGCGGACATAGTCTACAGTACTTCAGCCTTCGATTGTTCTGCCTACCCTGTGCTTTTCCCCAAAGTTTAGAACTTAATGGAACCCATCTTAACATACCTCTTGCCTTTTTGACGTTACTGAACGAATTCATATTTCAGACAAGCGGTTCTGTTTAAAACAAAAAAAACGACGACTCATTTTGCCACTTAACTCGCGTACTGGTTGACATGGCGCTTGTGTCGTACATAATTAAACACACTTGCTGCTCTGGTTTTTTTTAGTCTAACCCCCGAAGAAACACAAATCCCCAGTGCCTCCTGAATTGGCAGTCTCTCACCCGCACGAGGTAGTCAGATGGCTTGACAAATGCAACAGTTTTGGCCAGAATCATCGCGTCAATAGCACTGCCCGTAGCCCCACCCTCTCGCGCCGCCGCCACCGCCGCCACCCCAAACGCACGTCCAAACTGTCAAAAAGTGAGGGGCAGCACGCGGTGGGAGCAGTGGGCCGCCCGCTTGTCACTTCATGTCAGAGCGCTGTGCGCACGCGTGCGCTGTCCACGCGAGGTTGTGCATTTGTACGAGAAAAAAAGCACGAACTAGGTAATGGTGAATTTCGTTGCCCTGTGCAACACAAAAAACGCGACGCTTTAGCGTAGCTTGTCTGTAATTATGTGCGCGTGAGGGAGAGGGGGTGGCGGGGAGGGGCCAGTGGCTGAGTTCCCGCTACCTGAAGGCACCTCGTCAAGTTCCGGTGAGGCGAGGTTGATGTCTCCACGCCTGGATCTCCACTGCACCCTCCACATGCAAAATTTGCAGTTTTTAGCATTAACGCACCACCTAACCCTAATTAGAGTCACTGTGAAGACTAGGTCGTTTGCGGTTTTAGTTTATTTATTAATTACGTACTAGGATACTTGACATTTTATTGAAAAACAACGTGTAATTTCGATGATTGTGCAGTCTCTAGTGTTAGCAAAGTGACTCCAATTGAGTCACGTCCATCCACTCTGTCATCACGGGCTCCGATGCACTGCCCCCTCCCCTTACATGTACCGCCTTCCACCACTCGCCTGGCCATTAAATCATTTCTACGCCAACTACTTCACCCAAATTATACTGGTGAACAACTTCACTCGTCGCACACCACTTTAAATATGCCCACAGCAGAACACAACTAGATTGAACTATCTAATAAAGGGCTGTGCCTCTACCATCTCCAGCCATCTTAATCCCTGCAGCGTGATCGGTCCAATTCAACACGGCGGTCCGGTGTAGTTCAAGACCACACGGTGAAGACCTCAACATTAGTTGCGACCTCTTCCCAACGTCCACCAAGTCGTCCGTATCACTGCAACACAGATCTCTAGATTGCAACTCTTGAAAGAATTCCACATCAGTACTAAACGAAACCCCGCGTAAGCCGTAAGATTTTGAATGAAAGGTTGAAAATTCAGAACACAGAGGGGATATAGGGGGTCGTCACAATCCAAAGTTTGGATTGCATCTTGTCAGCGTGTGAGAGTGGACGTTGTTGTATTGCAACAGGGCACCATGGCCTTGATTCTGTCGCTTTGTTGAGTCGACGTATTTTAAATGAAACGGTGTGCATCGTCTGTTTCATCATTCACAAGAAGCTCATGACGGACAATGCCTTCACAACATGAACCACCAAGGCCTTCCCTCAAGCTAGTAGTTTACGTGTATATCAAGATGGTTCAAGAGGAGGGATGAGAAAATGGCAGATTTGACTGCCAACCAGCCTCACCTGCGGCCTGGTTACTAGTTATGAGTAACCAGAGTCAGTGACATTTTACAACAACATCAACAACAAATGAGCCAGTCCCCTCTTATCACGCTTTCCTATCACTCCCTTAGGCTGGAACAATGCGTCAACGCCAATGACGACAATAACTTGGCATTTATCCTGATCTCCCGACATATGTTCCCACCCACGTAGCCAGTTGCTGCGTTTGACCATCTGGGAATGCATATTAGCTTCGAGTTTGTCGAGCCACCAACCAGATCAAGTTAAGTCCGGTGATCAGATATCAGAGTTCTTTACTGACTGCTCAGAATACTTGCGAACCCTATTGGTAATACTGATATCTATGACACAAACAATCAGGAAATTCCAATATCACGAGGTTTGTGCCAACTACAGTTGTCAGCCCAATTTTGCTCAAGGTCTCAAGAGGGAAGGGATGCAGGAGCAGCCAGAAAGATCAGCGGGACCACTGTTAAATGTTTACCTCGAGATGGATTTCGGGTACTTTTTAGTTTAAAATTGAAGACCTCGATTTTCAAGAAGGGCGAATCCCGCTGAAGCACTACGCAACAGGGAAAAGGCGCACTGTCACTTTTCCGGTCATTCCCAAATCCCCTAAATGGCGCTCAAACGGATTGAGTCGCGTAACAATTTAACTGGACTCAACTGCAGACTCAACTTTAGCAGCTGTTTGAAGTGCTCTGGCAAAAAAAACACCCAATAAGGTCCATAGAAGCCGGAAATGGTGAAAGCAGTGTTAGTTATTCTCCGACCAGGTAGTGGAATTGTGCCGCATAGCTGTGTGGACGATGTGCGCGTGCTTTTTTGTGTTCATGCATGAGTGCATGTGTACGTGCGAATATGTGCGTGCATATTTGCATGTGTATGTGTGGAGCATTCAGAAATTGGAATTCAGCCAGGAGAGTTTCCACAGAACTTCAGAGCACTTAACCCGAAGACAGTGACAACATTCCAGGTGAGCATATCTCACACACGAAAATGATACATGGCGTAAGCGTGTCCTGGTACATTATTAGGATCCTACTTTAGTAGCTACAACGAGTCTGAGGGTGCAAGTCTTGATTCGAACACGAGGGTGAGCACTCATTCCATGACCCAAGATGGCAGAAGCACTGCAGGAGAGTCAAGAAATGGCGTTTGCACGTCTACCATGGAGTCCCCTCTAAAGGTGGAGTTGAAACCACAAATGAAGCTCAATGGATCAAGTTTGAACAAGAAGGCGTCATTAGCGAGTGGTTGACAGAGCAAGGAAAGGAAAGCGATGGCCACAATAACCAGACTTAGGCATCAATCCAGCGTCTCACAAATTGCCCATCAACTCCAACTGTTAAATTACTGATGCAGACTTTGGCTGAAGCATGACAAATACGTCCATTTATTACAATCAAAGTGAAAGAAATGTAGGCCCCCATTCATAATTGGTCCGTTGTTTGCCTCGCATTATTCACCTCACCGACATCGTCCTGGTGCCCTCCGAGTTGGTGAAGGATGCCGTGACCCCCCTGCCCCCGATCCTCCCCTCCTGGGTTCTAATGGCACCGAGGATGTTCGTCACGAGGTTCTGCACGCGACCATTCAGTCTGGCTCCGGAGTCTCTAGTGGGCGGGAACGGCTTGCCCACTGGCGACTTCAGCACGGACGACGGTGGCGGCTGCGGCGGCGATATCTCCGGCGTCACTAGCGGCGGAAACCCGAGACCCTCGGACAGGTTCTGGAGAACTAGGGCGGCCAGCTGGCGACGCAGGAACCGCGGAGCACAGCCCGCTATCGACGGTGGCAGCACGGGAATCACATTACCCAGATGGCACAGCGACTCCAGGTCCTCCGCTGCCAGACTACCGTCCAGTGGGACGACGAAGGCGGCGCCAGCCAGGGTCTGGTTGCGGAGAGCCGACAGCAGGGTGGAGAAACTAAAGCTCTCAACTGAAGAGGGAATGTTAGCCGCGGGGGACTAAACGACACACCTACCCATTGAGGTTGATATAAAAATGCTCGAGGCCGAGAAGTGCCGGAAATCGTTGTCCTGGATGGAATAGCGCGAGCGTTTAGTAGACTTGTGTTTTACTGGGGATCGGGACCTGATGGCTTTCGACAGAGTCGCGCGTTTGTCACTGCAGTCATCCATTAGGATGACAACATCGCTTTGCTGTAAAAATGAGGTCATGTCAGCGACAAAGTCGATGCCCTCCACGCATGACCTAAAGTAAAATATTATCTCTACTTATAATTACGGAAGCAGTGGTTAATGGCAGCATTGGGACGCGTGATTTTACAGGGGATGTCTTTGGTGGTAGACGACACGCATACAGAGACCATTCCTAATGAGAAGTGCTGTGTTCCTAGTCAGATCATTGGTCAACCCGATGAATCCCACCACGACCTCTCGAAGTGACTTCACGCAAGGGACCCTGCCCATGACAGAGGGGGACTTGATCACCCACTGAGAGGAGGCGACCAACGGGCACTCGGCCAAATTGGTGGCCAGAGTGAGGCTGGTTGGGGGGGCCGTCACTGAGGGCAGTGGGGAGGCTGTTTTCCACTGCTGACTCGCAGTCAACGTGGTCGGCGCACCGCCTGTCGTGTTGGGGCGGCGCTTGGGCACGTGCAACTGCAGCGAGGCCAACTGTAGCTCATTGGCTGGCTGGGGGGGACTTGCGACGTCCGGCGCAAGGATGCTCACCAGGGGTTGGCCACTCTCTACAAACACCCCAAATTTCCACTCTTAATCGATCGATTCATGCTAAAATTGGAACTAAAAATTTGTCTTAATTGTACAGTGTACGTCAAAGCTAATTTGTTTGGAAATCACCCTGATTGCCTATAGAGAGACACTTGAAAGGTTAGTAGAAGAGGCAATTTTGAGAGTGCCTAAGTTATCTCCATCTGTATTCCTCGGCAAAAACACAACTAGATTTCTTTCTCCAAACACTCCTAATGGGAATAGGGGCGCGTCAGATTATTAAGGGCTTACGATTATCGAATTATGAGTTAGCCAATCAAAAACACATGAGTTCGTTGTGAATCGTGTTTATTCACACCCCCTAATCCGGTCGCTCCACCTCCGACACGGCGTTCTCCTTTTCACAGCATGTCGCGGATCCTCAACTTCGCCCTGATTCACACAAATATTTATCTTGGATTCTCTTCACACCTAGGTCTCGATGTTAAAGCGTGTATGACTCACACATCCTAGGTATAAACACACACACGCAAACCCACACACGACACGACACCAACGCGCCTGAGCTCTGAAGTAAGCGGTTGTGTCCACGTCCTCTCCGATTGTTTTCTTCATCGCGGGTATCAGGGAGGCGTAATCGGACCAGGGTTAATTCCGTGGCCCCGGCGTGGTTCAAGGCCACATGCTAGCGCACACAACAGGTTCTAGTAGAGCACATTTTTACAGACATCTAGGTGGTGCAGGGAGTTTGGGATCATGCTGGACATTGGAAGGACTCCAATTTGGTCGTTCGGTGTTTGGGCACAGAAAAGTGATGGGCTCGGGTGGTTGAAAATTTTGTGTGTGCATGAATTTCATCACGTGTTTAAAAATGCTACTTAAGTGCCTGATAGGTAACCCATCAGTAGATGGAATTGACGAGGCCGATTGAGAGCTAAAAAGCATCAGCAACGCTTAGCACGTCATAGTTGTCACAGTATGACGCTGGTGCACAAGTGACCAAAATTGAGGTCTTTTCAAGGTCACGATAATCGCATTAATGGAGCTGAGTGATAACATCGCTGGCAATCAAAAGACGACCTTGTGGTAATCTTGACAATTTAAGTGGCTGTTACGGGTGCTGTGAATCAAGTTGGTTCACACACATTAATCTGGCAGCTCCATTCTACGCAACACAATGCCTCAATTTAACAGCATGCGTCAGCCATGGAGCAATCTCAACTAACACAGGATTAGCGCTGGCGTTCATTCTGGATTATCATTCACCTAAGTCTCAATTTGACCACACCGATGACTAATGCTGCTTCAAATATTTGAGCTATAAATAAACACAACACGACAAGGTTGTCTCTGTTTCTCTGCTGACTCAGTCCATTCTAGGGTACCTCATGTTATATCGTGCCGCAAAAGCCAGTTTCTGTTAGTCAAACCGTGGAATTATTTGTATCTATCAACTAAATTTCTCACTCGAAGTAGTAACGTGATCAAAGTAATTTTTGACATGCATCACAATCGAAAACAGGGTAAGAATGGACCTGGAAGCAGGCCTCATACCTCGTCTGTATCCTTTCAAAGTCGAAATGAGCAGTGTTATGAGTAGGTCGCGCGTAGCTTCCTCAAACAGGTTGGGCAGCACCGTCACCTTAAATAGTGCAGAAAACGAAAGAAAGACAACCTAGGTCGATGTTCAAATATGTGCGTATTGGGTCAGCTTGTGGACATGTGTGTGTGTGTGTTTGTGCTGGCTAGATCACCTGCCACATCGCAACACTAGTTGAACCTCTGCAGCAACAGAACTGGCAAAGTCATTGCGCAGACTCACTACGATTCCCCGCTTTGAGTAGTTGCTCAAGTCCAGGAATGAACTTTCCCCTTTGGGCAGGTTGCTTTGGCCGTGGTCAGGAATGAGATCGGGCCAGGGCACGGCAACGATGACACGCAAGTTTAACAATTGCGTCAGGCGCCACGAGTGCATGCAGT
The DNA here is from genome assembly GCA_900604375.1 of Mesocestoides corti. Taxonomy (NCBI): domain Eukaryota; kingdom Metazoa; phylum Platyhelminthes; class Cestoda; order Cyclophyllidea; family Mesocestoididae; genus Mesocestoides; species Mesocestoides corti. The sequence goes on from UXSR01000258.1 coordinate 10,201, forward strand.
GGTGCATCTCTACGTAGCACGGTGCCCCACCGTCAGCTCCGGCGGGCACCCTGACCACGCTGGTCTTCTTCCAGCCGACTATGGGGAGAACGACAGCGACGACGTCGTTCTTGAGGCTGGGGTTCAGCTCGAGGTTGAGCCAAAAGACTGCGCTAGGTCGGCGAATGGAGTCACTGAGGGGGGCGGGGGGGTTGTTGATGGCGTGCTGGAGGGCTGCACTGAAACACTGCTCGTCCAGAAGGTCCAGGAAGGCGTCTTCAGTCTTGGAACGGCTCTGGCCACTTGGCAGGTAAACCCAACCTTCTGGTAGGAGGATGTGCGGGTGGACCGGTAGGCCGCGGTGGTATGAGTCAAACCCTAGTGCCATGTTTTCTTGCTAAAACGTGAGAAAGCCTCCGTTTTGAAGGCGGAACTGTACAAATGTCACCCTAGTTCATCTGTCGGCACTGGGCTTAGTAATAATTAGATTGTCAATATGATTGCTCAGGTTTGATGGCTAAGCATTAGAGATATCTGAAAAGCCTCAACTCAGTTGATTGCACTCATGCCTTTTATTCAATTGTTTTAGTTCAACCAATAGAAGAGAGAGAGAGATATTAGTGGAAGGGGCGAGTTAGCAAGCTGGCGTCTAGATTTTTGTCGACAGAGATAATGGACATAGACTATTAAGATGCGACTTTTCAAACACCACGAAACAGTATTCTTCGCATGTAAAATTATCCATTTTGCACATTCGGCTTAAGGTATTCTAATAGTTATGCGCAATTTTTCTCGGTGAAAGTGCAAGCCAGATTCGATTTAAACTCAACTGCGCTTTTTGAAACCTTTGTACACGTTTGTCACTTGTTATTAGGCATTCCTAGGAGGATGATTTGTGCTAATAACGAATTGTTATTTGCAAAATTAAAAGACCGTTTTTAAATCACCAACATTTTTGCATACAAAAGGCGATGTTATTGCGTACCACTTGTTCGATAGTTGAAGGCCAGAGTTACAAAAACTAGCAACAAAACTAAAAACCTCTTTAAAATAACATGTAATAGTTCCTGCAACTATGCTAGTAACAGTTGAATTTGTAAGAATATCCATTCAAAAAGTTAGATCTATAAGCTAAGATAGATGTAGTCTATTTCGTCTGCCTACATGCTATCGAAAATTCACTGAAAAGGTAAATTGGCATTAATTATTTCGTTATTTATAAAACATTTTACTAGTTTGTTGATGGTGGTAATATTTAGGCAGAAAATGCATATAGCTTTATAAAATAACTTTCAGAATTCACGAATTGACGTTGTAAAATTGGATTTGCTGATTTTTCTGTGAAATTAAACGTGCGTTGGTGCAAGGAGAAAGAATTTACAAAAGAAAAACGTCAATTTATCACCCACAACTTCATGAACATTTTTGAATATGAGTGCAACAGGTTAGGAAGTTTAAGGAATCAGGACTAACGTAAATGCAAAAGTGGTCACGCAAAGCACAGATGTGTCAGAAATTCACAATGCCGCTTAAGCCAACTATATTCAAGTTGTTAAAAGGCTCGGGAAAATGATATTAGTGCGGTTGAGTAAAGAAGTGTCAGCCAACCTAAAGTAAATTTAAAAGAAAGACAGCACTAACTGCAACAATTTTAAGTAAGCTGGAAAATTCAAGCCTAGTTAAGTAAATAAAAGGTAAGGAAATCGAATCGAACATCGCATTTATGTGACTTCCGGAGAGAAAGTGCTGAACTAAATTGCCTAAAGGTTTTAAAGCAAAAGTAGTCTTTCATTCTGCTTAATGGAATGTCTTTAAATTATAGAAACGTAAATGCTTTTGGTACACCATAGGTTCAGAGTAGAAAAACCTTCATTTAAATTTGGATTATCAACGGGTAATACACACGTCTGAAAAACTTATCCTGCTCATATGAACAAGTTCGATTTGACTATAAAACTTTGCGGCAGTTTTTGTGGACTACTACTATTACGTACACATAAAATACAAGCATAACTAGTAAATAAACTTTTAATCTCATTACGATACATTCGGTTAACATCAAGTGAAATATCTCAAGTCAGTTAAAGATTGAATCATTATTGAAACCATTAGAATGCAAATTTTAAAGTGTAAAATTTAATTTAAAAACGTCTACAAGCTTAGGAATATTTTTCTGTTAACGTGGACTTTAAACACATAACTTCGACCACGATAACGTATACAGGTCTTCAGAATGGCTCTCTTCATATTCACTAATTAAAACACCCCTGCAGATATCGGAACGGTCACCTATGTGTCATTACGATTTACGATATTCAAATTTAGATTTATTTCCTGTAATCCAAAAATATGCAGAAACCACACTTAAAATTGAAAGTCAACCTGACAATTGCTCGAAAGACTCACTATAATGAGTAGAATAATGAATGTTGCCATGACAATCACAGAATGATTTTTAAAGACGTTGATGTTATGAATCCCTATGGCACTTCATATAATGGAAATTAGCCACACATTTATTCCCATTATTGCTGTTGAAGTTTTACGACAAATTTCATTCATCACTGCAGCGTCAACTATTTGCTTATAAGGAGTGTCTGAGTGCAAAATGTCTTTTTTACAGTAAGATTATGGCTGAAAAATTGATAATTTTTAGCTAACTATTAGTGATAGTCCAATAATTTCAATCCAAAATTATTTTGTTTTTCTGGGCCATGTTAAAGGGCTCTAAGGTATAAGCCGTGTGTATAGCTGGATGGCGTTAATCTCTCGGACTGGGAATTTTCTTAGAGCCGTGCTTCCCCTAACTTCCCAAAAAAATTTCGCATGTCAGTTATTATTTTAACATCGTATGCATTTGTTCATCTGTCCTTAATGTACCCACCTAATGCAAGCCTTATATACATTTTGCTCTGGTTTCTCATAAGTTTATCTGCTCTTAGTTTTAAGCTTTGGTATCTACTTTGTCCAGTTGCAATGGTTCACCGGTTATTTTGTTTGCAAATAAATCAGATAGTGATGATATCAATGGTATGTGTCATCATGGAAATGCAGCTTTTTATTGAATTCTAGCTGTGTCGTGGTTGACGTTCCCGTCTTATAGGTTGGCACATTGACTGGAAACCGAAGCCATTCCCAACCACTCCCGCTCAGCGAGAGGCCGCCGCCAAAAGATATGGCCTCCTTCCCGAGGATTATAAACCTTACGACGATGATGGAACTGCACCCGGTGACTATCCTAACCTCGAGCATTTCAATGAGCTTCATCGAGATCCTTATGAGCACTACGATTATGGTTATGTGAAGCGAAATTACAATGAGCCAATCCCGTGGAAGTGGGAATTTTACAGCTCGACCGGACATGACGATTACCAGCAGTGGCTTCGGTACAACGAACCAGCGTAAGTTTTACTATTTTCGAACCGCTGATCAATGAGTCGCTCCTAATCTCGGGTTGTTTTTCAGGTGGCTAACATTTTTGAAGTTTCTCGCTCCTGTCCTGATAATGGGCCCTATTTTATATATCAGTGAACAGTATAAGCTCTTCCCCCCAATGGTAAATTTCTTTCAATTTATCAATTACGCTACCCGTGGTTTACTGCATCTATTATATCCCTTTTCCTCTCTTTTAGCTTCCGAAACAGTATCCATTTAACGGCCGTGATAATTATACTTTCGAACCTGCTGAATCGGACTAGGCCCACGCTATACGCACTCACTTATCTAGACCTTTAGTATTCCATTTCATTCTCGGTTAGTGCCCTTTTTGTCCATTTCACAGAGTTGGAAAATAAATGGCAAGTTTCTATCTGTGTTCTAGCGTCTGCTGCTGAGCGAGGTAACCCCCGAGATCCCCTCAAAATGGTGCCCCTTTTGCCATTTAGCAAAAACTAATTCGGTTGAAATCAACATATAAGTCGGCAGGCATGATTGCACTTGTAGTTGAAGCAAGGTACAAACAGGATCCTAGGTGGAGGAATAGTGAGAATGTACAGATTCTGTACATAAAACGGATGTCGAACGAAGAACTCAACGCCGCTGAATGCTCTTCAGACGCGCTTCTCTTAACATTTGATACTCCCGTTCTTGGGTGCGTGCTTCAAATGCTTTCCGCTCGACATACCTATTTGTGCAGTGAAAACAAGTTACTTCCACAAGTGGACATTTCCAGAGCAATTTTTTTGGGTTAATCAACTAAGCACTAGTACAATGTGTGATCCCAGTTGTCAGTTAAACCGAAGTTGTGAACCAGGCCAACGCTAGCGAAGATCTCACCACCACAGACGCATTATCTCGTTTAGTTTTCACATCCTTAGCACTAAAGTAACGTTTTTATCCACCACGTGGAGGCTAAAAGTGGAGACTTGATTTACAAGTAAATGAATAAACAGGAGTCTAATTGACCAGAAATGAGTTGCAATTTGTGAACCACTTAGGCGGAAGGCAGGATTATTCACTATTCGGTGGTGCTTAAAACGTTGATAAAGGCATGAAAACATTAATAGTAGGACCTGGGCGTGGTGAGCTGAAGCGACCTCTCTCCAGCCAAAATTTTAGACTGCGAGAAATCCACGAGGAATTCGTGACAATCCGCAATCTCCCAGCCTGTGCAACTTGCGAGTCGATTCGGATTAAGTGAAAAGGTTCCGGTGACAGTGAATTTAAATGTTGTAGGCAAGTTAAGGTTAGTTTAGCACACCTCAGTGATGCACTCTAAATGGCGCAACACGCCTGAACAACACGTGCATCTACCAGAACATAGAAGCAGAAGAGGATCAGTTAACCACACCAGATTGGACTCACCCATTTTTCCCTTTGTTATGCAACTTTAAATCATCTTTAATGCCTTCTTTTTCAGTGAACGACTCCCAATCCAATCTAGATTTTTCCTAAATGACAGAAACACCAGGTTGAGTTGAAGGAACCACATAGTTCTGTTGAATAATCAAACAAACGTAAGCAGGAACGTACCAAAGTAGACATTTTTGGGACACCAGTAGAGGAGGTAGATGATTTCAGCTTTTTCAGGACATCTGACAATCGGTCACTTGTAGCAGCCGACGGTCGTCTGAGAGGCTTTAAACAAATGGCAGAATTTACTTTATAGCCGTTCCATGGGTCTTAGTAGCGGAAGGACGGGGAGGCTGAGCTAAAATACTAATTTAAAAAGAGTGTAAAAACCGCAGGCAAATACCGCAGATATTCGAAAAACTACCTTTTTGGGGGACTTTTGGGTGTGGGAACTGTTGGGGGAGGACTTTTTGTCAGTGGCTCACTAAAGTAAGAACAATAAGTATTTATGCCATGCTACATAACAATCTACTCAAAAGCGAAGCATTATAAATGTCATAAAGCGAAAATTTTAATAATGAAATAAGAGAAAAAAAATTCAAACAAGAATATTTGTGCGGACTAGTAGTTTTCGTTTAAAAAGGTAACATCTCAATGTACGTGGATCCTACGTGCAGGAGACAATTACGATTGCTTCTGCAAATTAATAAGAAAATTTATTAGCTTAGAATTAACGCAATATGAAATATGCGGATAACTAAAATTAAGCGTTTAAATACCGACCATCCGTATATTTTCAAGAACCACAACGATGATTTTACAACAACACCTCTTACACATTAACGTATCACAGTCACTAGCAAATTACGTACTTCGTTTTCAGTGGGTCAACCAGATTTGTTGGATTCTGGAAAAAAACATCCCATTAGAATTAAAATAGACTAACATCTGATTTTCCACCCTTGAGAAAGTCCTCCCATATTTCATCCCTGTCTATTTCTACAAGAGCTTTATTTTCGTTTTTGGCACCGCCATTCAAGACTAGTTCACTAAAAAATCATTCGAAAATGATTTCAAAACAAACCCGGATTCATCATCATCTGAATCATCAGTGCTTTCGTCAATAGTAGCTGCAAAGATGGTTATTAAACAAATATCAGGCAACCTGGCGGAATATACTCATCATCTGAACTCTCGCTAGAAATACCCGCCGAATCAGTCATTCGGGAATAAAAATGAATCAAGATCGTCCTTCATCTGCAGTAAAAGATTAGGTAAAACAAATTCAAGGGTTCTTATGACTATATCAATTATTTTTGCCTTTAAAACCAAAATTAAAATAATTTCCTTATCTTATTAGCAATTACTGCATAACTTTATGTTGAATCACTCATTTAATGATCTAAAAAAATTTGACACCTTGAAATCACAGGCCCCTGAATAAAAGTGATTAACCATGCCAGAAATGTGTAAAAATAAGGGTTTTGGATTTTGAACAACGCAGCTAGCAAAAAACTGCCTAATATTTTTAAGTAACAACTTATGGGCCATGACCATATCACCGGTGAGTTGATTTGCGTTTGTAAAAATAAATCTTCATAAATTTTATTCTATGTAGATTTGTAGAATATTTACCTTTTTTCACTTTAATTAGCAATTAAGGTTTATTAGTTATTTGGTCATGTTCAATCCTAATGAGTGACCTAAATCAATTAAAAATTTGTGTTCATTTTCTGCTTATTTGGAAATGTTGCTTCTTAATTACATAAGTAATTTTTTTTACTAATCTATTCCACGTTCGTATGTAAGCATTCACTATTTTCCACCTTCTAGGCATTACGGTTCCATTAGGATCTAGGCCAAACGGATACTTTTAGACTACAGGGGTATTAACCACCATGTTTATCTTGAATACTTTGTTCATTTTGCATTCATTTCCAAGGAATTAGTGGACGATATGTGTTTATAAATAAAGGAAATAAGCCTGGTTCCTGTGTACCTTTTTATATTCTGCAAATATACAACGTTGAAATTATAGTTACAGGAATTCACTTTCATATTATTCAGCCATCCTGACAAACATAGCATGCAAAATTCGATCATAATTTGAACGTTGGGAAATATTCACTGTGTGAATAATGTATCTTAATCTAGCTGATATTTTTACTTTTATGTCCTTTCATACCTAAGCCAATGCGACGCCAAGTGTCCCAAGCCCTTCATGGTCTTTCCCATCCTGGTCAGCGGGCTACACGGATACTGATTTCAAGTCGATATGTTTTATCTGCTATGAATTGCGGTATGACACTTTTGACAAGAAATTGCGCAAGCTGTCAAAATTAAAGGTAGGCAAACGCAGTTAGCCTTTTTTAGACACTCTAAAATTACTGATGCTTGATTTGATCCTGTACAGTTGACATTGTTCGACCCCTACAGCACTCGCGAGGTTTCTGTTTCCTTTTGTCTTGTGTTGTCCATTTTACCTGACGGCAGGATGTTTTTAGAATACAAGACATCTTTTCCAAAACCGTAGCAAGAACAATCGTCCAAAGATGTGCTGCCTTACTTGGAGTCCAATCCAAAATCTCCACAGATCAAGGAAATAAGATTGATTCATGACTGTTCAAAAATTCCACGCGGCTTATGGGGACGAACCTTATTTGAACAACTGCCTACCTCCCTCAATCAAATTTCATGGTGGCACGTTTTTACTGACAAATGAAAGATGCTTTATCAGCTCACTGTGGCCCATGTCGTTAGCCGGAGGAGTTGCCCCTCGTGCTTCTTGGGCTTCGATCAGCTGTAAAGTAAAACTGGTTTGTTCCTTAGCAGAAATGGTTTTTGGAACAACATTAATATTTTTTACGGTTACATCCCCATTACTGTGATCAGACAGAAGCATTCATGTTGATTATTTGACGGAGGCAATGAGCAATTCATATCATAGTAACCTCGCTCATCACTCACTTCATTTGACATCCCGAAAGCACTGCCCTCTTGCACTCACGTTTTCATCAGACACGATGCCTTTCGTCGTTCGCCTCAACACACCTACAATGGATTTTTTAGAACACTAACACAAGAAGAATAGGTTTTCGTCGTTGAATGTTATGGAAAAGAAACTCCGTATCTGTCGATCACATCAAACCGGCATTCATCGACGCGGAGATGCTGCCAAGTAACAAGCCCAAAGAGAAACTACTACCAGTAAACGCTTAAGTAGGTGCGTTTATTGGCCTGATCGTTACACTGCCTGACCTCTTCATGTTCTCATAACCTGATCATCGTTTGTCTCAGACCCGATCCACTTCGATTTTCAAATCTCGCCTTGTTTACAGCACCTCACTTTGGTTCTCGATGCTCAAGTTTTAATTTTCAGATTTCTAACTATTTTAGGACATCGCAAGTCGACTGCACAATGCTTACGAGTTATCCTTCAAAATTCCTGTTGAATGAAACCATTTGCCAATACATTTTATAAGGGGAGCTGTGCGAAGCAGCAGGCAAGCACAGTCACCAATCGTGAGCGAATGCAGTTTGCAAGTGTGAAGGGGCAAATCTGTTCGTTCAGAGACTAAAGGTAAACAAAGCTATGTAAGCACATCTCTTCCCACGACTTAATATGAGGCTGCTTCTCCGTTATTTCAGTCTTATCATGCCGCAACGGCTCATATACTTATTATGTGATTCGGGGATAACAAATTAGGCGGTAAGTAAAATGTCTCGATGGAAAATTGGGGAAATATTGGGATACGCATAAACTCTGAGACTTAATAGCAAAGCCACGTGCAAAGTGTAAGCAAGTTCTTGGAACCTTATTCAAATATTACATGAACAAATGCTGGATCATGCCGAAACCTGGTAATATATGAGATCAAATTGATTCGTAAACACAAATTTACATAGGCATTCAGATGTCTATAAGCCAAACAATAGCAAATAATCCAGGCACAAACACTGGAAAAGTTCAAACATAATCTTAAAAGATTCAGCTGCTCTTGTCCTAAAAAAATTAAAACCATAGTAAAATACTGAAAAATTACAATTGATATGTAATTTTTTTAAGGCACTGAGGGCATGATACGTTTTTTACGATAAAAGTGTGTCATATTCATTAGAACATTTTTTGCAAGTGTGATTGATCTTGTGTGTATTTGCATTCTTCGTAACCTTGGACAAACGCGGCAATTGGACGTCAATTTGCCGGGTTGCTGCATTTAATTAGTTATCCAGTGATGCATTCGCTTGAGATGTTTCGAGTGCTTTTGCTATTTGGATTTGTTGTTTTTTCGGTATCAGCAAATAGTCATTTTGTCATCGTCACTGATCTGAGTCCAGCAGATTTGCATGCAGTATTGAAGAATTTAAATATCAGCCACACTTCTCATGTAAGAGTTTCTCTGTTTCCCGTGGTTTGCATACTTGTTAAATTAGAAGCGTTTTTCTTGTTGCATGTTTGTAATGGTTTACGTTATGCTTTCTGTATGCCAACGATGCAAAATTTCTAATAATATATGACGGGCTTTCCATCGTCTCAAAATAATCATTTCTATGGACTAGCCAAATGCTTTACTGCATTTTTAATTTGAAAAAAATTTGATTTGCTTGTACTTGTTATAATGTTTGCATTCAACTAAAATATTAATAGTATTTTCACTAATCGCTATTTGTACGAGCCAACCTAAACATTTACAAGTGATTTTTAAGGACATTTGTTGGATGTCTTAATCTTTACGATCTTACTGTATAACCTTATGCATGTGCATTTTTGCAAGCAGTTTCCGGGATCCAAAGGCTCACTTACATCTTATTTTGCCCTATTTCATCAATAGTTGTAACTAGTTAATAAGCCATCTATTCTAAGTTCTCTTTTCTTTTTTTCCATCGCAACACGACTTATTCGAAACCAAAAACAGAGAGTACGCCTTTCTTATCCTAAATTGCAGAATATTTGGACTTACTCTGCATTTTTCAACTAGGCATGTTTAAATTCCTCGGTACATTACTTCCGATCAGATATTTCACGTGGGGAGTTGTTGTATTGGCTTAAATATTTGCGGAAACTTCCAGGGGTAAGTCACCTTATTTGTGGCAATATTGGGTTCGTTTTCTTGTTTAATCCTTTATTTATTTTTGTTAAATCTTAGATTTTTTCAGTCGAGTATCAATCCGCAATATATGTTCAAAAGAAAGCACCAGTGTTTACCGAGTTACAAGCAGAAGACAGATTTGTGGAACTTGAGGCGCGTTTTTTTAAACTAAATACACTTAAAAATATACGCGTGCAGCTATTGACACGAATTTCTTTCGGTTATAGAGTGACGATGAATATGCGCTTGCAGTAAAAAATCGGTCAGCACACCTCCGGCGTCTATTAAACTTTAACGACCCGAATGCACGCGGACTGTGGCAATTTGTAACTTCAAAATTCTTATCCTGAAACCGACATTACTTTAGCTCAATGATGGCACCACAGGATTTAGTGCTTCTCCTGGCTTGGACGTAAACGTCTATCCTGTTTATGCTGCCAATATAACCGGTAAAGGCGTCATTGCTATTGTCGTTGACGATGCTCTCGACACTACACATGAAGATCTGCGCCCGAATATTAGAATGGACTTGACGGCCGATTTGTTAAACTACACTCGTAAAGACGCGAGAGGCACTGACATGCAAATGAAGAAGTCGAATGAGTATGAGAAACTCCACTTTCTATTTTCTTCCTTTTTTGTCATGCAGTCTTCGAGGACAGCTCACGTTTCAGTCAAGATTTGCTCTTAATTGAACAACCAACCATAAACAGACAAGATCTTTAGATCCACATTCAGGAATTCACTCGTAAATTTTTAAGAGGGCTTAGCATCGCGAGGTAGTTTTAAGCAGAACCACCTGAGACCGTCATATTTACTTAATTTTAGTCATGGAACAGAAGTTGCGGGACTCCTTGCTGCCGTGGCTAATAACTCCAAGTGTGCCTTTGGCGTGGCCTACAACACTACGCTTGGTGGTAAGAAAACATACATCACGTTAATTTCACTTCTAACAGCTTTTTTGGGTACCTTATAGTCTACTTTTTCATCGCAATATACCGCATCCATTGATGCCTCAAAATCATGTAAAACAACTCACATTTCTGTAATTTTGTTATTTTTGAAAGATCATGCGTACGATTAGGATTTCAAGGTGAATTTGGTTGAAGATGATTGTAAAAGTAGAAAACAGCGGACAAGTGTCATGTCGTAAAAGTAAGAGATGTTGATGGAAGGAGGAATGATTGCCGTAATTGAGCAACGCTTGTTTTACTTTGTGCCTGTTAAATCAATTTGTCAGTTCAAACCTTTCAAAATCGGACTTGCCTCGTTCTGTTCAATTCCAACACGTCTGGAATATTCTAATTAAATGGTAAAATAAGCTTGGTGGAGAGAAAAATAGAGTTAGAGCATTTCCCTGGATTTGTTTTTTTTCATTCTTACTCATGGTCGATATGAATTCAATTCACAACAAACAAGGCGTTGATTACGTCCGGAGCAGTTTACTGAAATTTATAAAACCTGTGGTAGAACATTCAAGGGATTTGATGTGATGTCACCGACAAAAGACGCCCTACTTACCACACAAAAGCTTTGTTTAAATGAAAGGTCGTTAAATCCACAAACGCAGTGCACCGCTGTGAGCATCGTCAACGCAAAACGTGGGTTGTTACGTAAATCAGTACCTATAAATTGATCCAAAAGATTCACTCTGGTCTTACAAACTGCATCAGAGTTGTAACTGTATGCAACAACTTCCATTGTTAACGGTTTACTAATCGAATTAGCCTGCCAGGGGTTTTCACACTTTCACACCGGCCTTGTCTACAATCATAGCACACAAACACCCCCCAGCGTTCGTTCTACGCCTTAATGACATCTTTTTTGGGGTTAAATATTTGCTCAACAATACTACGCAGTTAGGCTCTTCAGCTCACAAATTCGCCTCCCCTAAGTAAAAGTACATCTCACGTAAATCACTCGACTGGAGTAACCGACATTGACTACGTTTTGTAGTCATCGAAACCCGAGTGAGTTGTCCGTCTACGCTCAGACTCCCACAGTCTCCGTGTTTTTCCTTAGGTGTTCGATTGTTGGGCGATAAGGTGACCGACTTCATGGTGGGTGAGGCGCTGGTTCGTTTCTCGAAGGAGGCCAACATGTACATCTCGTCGTGGGGACCCAGCGACAACGGACGAGTTATGCGCTCGCCGAAGAAGTACATGAACTTCGCGCTCAACAGGACAGCACACAAGGTGGTGCTTTGTTCAAACCGCGACTTTGCCTAAACGCGCTCTCTTTTAACTGGCCACTCGTCACCTCTTAGTGCATTGTGACACCATGAACCGGGTAGATTGAAGCGTCAGAGATGCGTCAAACAACTGAGTAGTTTTTTTTTCAAGGCACAAAGTGAGAGTTAGGAAAAGGCAGCTGATCTTGCTCGGATGCCAGCGCCCTTGAGAGTGCAGTCATTGTAGGAAATGCTACCATGTGTGAGTGTGTGTGTGAGAGCACACCTACCTGCTCATTCACAAACGCGCTCGCAAACAGCCTCTGTTGTGATGTGTGACCCTGAGGTGAGAGTGACTACTGCTTTCGAACTCTGAACGACGAAACTCCATTTCTTGGCGTGCGCGCACACACACACACGCAACAGCTTGTGGGGTAATGTCGGTGGCACTGCCCAAGCACTGAGCAAGCCTCCGTTTCTCCACATTCTCGCAAAATGCTCCAGATTAAGGAGTTCCCGTGGTGTCCTTGCAGGGCAACCACGGCCGTGGCTCGGTGTTTCTCTTTCCCGCTGGCAACGGCGGTGAAGTGGACGACAACTGTGGCGCCGACGGCTTCGTCAACAACGTCCACGTGGTGTCGGTGAACGCCATTGGCGAGAACGGACTGGCACCGGCCTATGCGGAGCGCTGTGCCGCTGTCTCAATCGCTGTGCCGATTGGCGGGGCACCCGACAAGGTCACCTTCCGCCACCAGATCTCCCGTCGACATTTTTTTGTGGTAAGTATTCACTCCTGCCACGCCAGTTCCATAAACTGCCATGCATTTGTTCCCATCGGAGCCTCCGCTCACACCAGCGATGTCCCCTGAAGGCTTAGATGCTTAGTTTTTTTGAAACAATTGAGCAGAGAACACCATGTGGTCTCTTTCGTTCGATTTCTTGAAAGGTAGTTTGCGGCTGTCACCCTGGCGTATGACTGAATTTGTACAGATTTTTTCTTCAAGTCTAAACTTATATTTAACAACAGATTACCTTTGCGGTCTGTTGTTTTTTTGAAAGGATCTGACGCAGGGTTTTGGAATACCGAATGACAAGTCTGCGTGAGTAACATCACCTCTCACAATAGCAGAGTATATGATGGTAATTGGTAGACAGCACATCCAATGGCACTGCATTTCATACGAATGTTTCTGAAACACGGCAGTCAACTTGAGGTGTTTTTTTTGGTGCCAACGCTGTGTTCTATGATACGTGTAATTATTGGTACAAGCGTTTTAGAAGTGGTAAGCTCAATCCTAGTGATCAGCCACGCCACGGACAGCCTCGATGGTTTGAAGATGCGGAATCGGCAGCTCTGATGGATAAAGACTCAACACAAACACAACAAGAGCCTCCAGCTCAGATGGAAGTCCCCCAAGCAGCTACTTCCAAGCATTTGCATCAGTTGGGAAAAATTCAAAATCTTGATAGTTTGATCCCAAAAATGTTGCCAGAAAACAATCCAGGTCAACCTATGCGCAAATGCCCCTCACTGCTCGCCAGTCGGCAGCAAAAAGGGATGATGAAAAGTGTATTTTTTTTACAAAAGAGATGGCATAAGGTCATGGAAAACGATGGACAACATTTCCAAGATCTAGTTCCTTGTTCTCCATTTTTTATTTGAAAAAAAAATCCGTAAAAATTACATCACACACTTCATGGATAAACCCCAGCAAACTAAACACGTGATTAGAATTTGCATGTTAATAGGGTCGCTCAATGCGTCACAAGATCTGTTAACCTGAAATATTTGCAGCATATTTTCAGACTTTTTAGCTTGTTGTCAAATTTCCCAACTTCAGCCCCTTGAAATCGCATTTCACGTGGCCTGGAGCTGCGCTAAAGTGCCTCCAGAAGCTGCAATAATTTCTTTAAAACATGCAATGTTTAGTGAGTTTGTGTTGCATCGAGTCATGTTGACGATTGGAACAATTTCATTGGCTGCTGCCGTATTGGTGCTTCTTGACTGTGCGACCTACAGCCAATGGCGGACAGTGAAAACGTACCCTCAGTGATGGACTAATTAATCCGCACATTTTAGTCAACCACGGATATCAACAATCGCTGCACAAAACAGTTTGTTGGAACCTCGGCCTCCAATCCGATGGTCGGCGGCGTTATCGCCCTTGCCATGGAAGTTAAGTAAGTGTTTCAAAATTAGCCCTTCTGAAGTCTTCTAGAAGGCAAATCGATTTGGTTCTGGCCCCAACTTTCTGGTGATTCATTATAATCTGTGTTGATGAGTGTTCATGAACTTTTAAATTTGTGGCGGTAGACATGGAAACGAGCTATGAAAGCAAACTCACCACAAACGGAATAAATTATCCAACTCAAATCGATTGCACCAATCACGACTGCGCGTGAATTGCACTAAAGCTTTCAACACGGGTTGTGTGTGAGCGTGAGTAGGTGAGAGAGAGGATGCTGCGGTGCTATTCCCAGCCTGTTTTAACCCTGAGGTGTGACCTTCAAAAGGAATTAGTTTAATTCAATATTCACATTTAATCTGAGCTGCTTTGACTATTTAAAGTGAAAAAAACAATCGAAGAAAGGTTAAAATCAATAACTAAAGTGCACACTGTGGCGGGTTTCCGATTCACTAGTTTTCGGTGTTCCTTTCGTGAAAGCAAAGAATTCAAGATGGCCAACCAATAGGAAATCGATCTATAGGCATCCGTGCTGGACATGAGTGGTCAGTATAGTGCCAGTTTGTGAGTAGCTACACTGTTGTCTTTACTCAAATCAGCGCTGGAACTCAAAACCGAGAAAATTTACTCTGGTTTTGTATAATCTGAGCGGGTTAATTGGTCCTGACATCTTTGAGTGACAATGGTAACGTGGCAATCGTTTTCAGTTGTTCGGATCATCTGCCAAGAGTTATAATCGAATCTGTGGAGATGTAAAGTCGCTTGTGTTAAATTAGTAGCATGCCTTTTACAAAATTTAAAAAACTTGCGCTTATTTGTGTCGCAGTCCAAATCTCACCGCAAGGGATGTAGCCGCCATTCTCTCGTTCAGTGGTCGTATTCCAGTAGCTGCGGCGACAGATTTCAACATCAACGGAGGCGGGATGTTGGTACGTTTAAATTTGCTCAATCATACCAAAAGAGGCCCCCTTTCTCTTGTGTACTTTTAAATTCCTGCCTTTAATGACCTCTAAAGTGCACTCGATCAACACGCTTGACACTCTTCAGTTCTCAGTGCGGAAATACGCAAGTTTGGTTGCTTGATATTAAAGCAGAGCGTTGTTGTAGCACCAATGACGGACCACCCTATGCGTACCCTCGCACACCGTTTCAATTGCACCACTTGACGCTGAATGGCCCAGGGCACAAGCACTCAAGGTCGATTTCTGATTGGGCGCTGTTGCAATGTTTTGGAGTGGTAATGCGGCCTCAATTTAGCCATATGTGACACCAACAGCAATTTTCTCGGCGCCACACCTCTGAGAGTCAAATTCTAGTCTAAGATGTCTAGGCCCATAGCCATTTAACCCATCACCTCGCTTGAATAATCTCCACCGGTTTGCTTCCGATTACTTCTGTGTGGCTTATTGTAGTCTCAGGTTTTCTGACAAATCACAATGGAGCAACACAACAGTCGTGGAGCCAATAACACAACTTTGACAGTTAGGCTCCTAACCACGCAGCGGATATTGATTGAAATCGAGGTCAATGATCTAACTTTTGATCTCTTGGGAGGTGCTTGGCTACCCAACAAATCACAATATAAAAACATTAATTTTGTCATTTTCCAATTAAGTCGTTTGGAGTTTGGTCTACAGGATTAGCACTCATTTCCAATTCAACAAATTTGTCGTGCGTAGTACACATGCCAGAATTAAAACAGGCTAACCAATCAGACCCCGACGAATGGTCACAAGACACGCTCAACCCTAATTTACCAATTGTTACCTGTGATCGAACAAATAACTTTAGTAACTGCGAATGTTCACATAAAGTACACTCTAATCGGATGAAATTTTTGGAAAGTGTAATTGACTTAGCCCGTTGTTTAATTAACACACTGTACACGGCGTTGTTTTAATCGACATTTCACGTAATTATTGTTTCAGGTGAGTCACACCTATGGAGCGGGTCTTTTGAACGCAGTTCGAATGGTGAATTTGGCAAAGAATTGGAATCCACTCGGACAACGATTCTCCTGTCTTCAGAGTCGTGGTGAAATGTGGCAGAGAGGAAGACATCAATACCAGAAAATGTCGAAACTCTTCAAGAAATACACCTTGTACGCTTCAGTGCCTTTCTAATTGATCCGAAATACGCGCTCTTCGTTAAATTAATCGATTGATTAGATAAAGGTGGTCGAAGATTAATGCAGTTGATTTTGGCTAGTAGACCAGCAGGTTCACGTGGTGTCTAGTCCAATAGATTCGCATGAGTGGTTCGTGGGTATTAATGTTGACACACTTTCCTCAACAGTGAAAAACTCATCTTCCCTGGCAAGGCGACCGCCTTCACATTCACTTTCTCACAGTCCGACTGTCCAGTTGAGGTCCTGGAGTTGGTTCGTGTGGAGATGCATTGGGCGCACGAACGCCGCGGTTCGCTAGACGTCTGGCTCATCTCCCCCAGCGGGCAGGTAGCCAATCTTCTGGCGCCACGTCATCGCGATCGTTTCAGCGGCATCAGTCACATGTCCTGGAAGAGCCTCATTCACACAGGCGAACGGTGCCACGGTAATTGGACATTGATGGTGCGCAGACCCATTTCGGATCAGTATCTGCAATCTACTGAAATTCTTTAAGCAGCCTTTATTTTTTAGGT
Source organism: Mesocestoides corti (assembly GCA_900604375.1). Taxonomy (NCBI): domain Eukaryota; kingdom Metazoa; phylum Platyhelminthes; class Cestoda; order Cyclophyllidea; family Mesocestoididae; genus Mesocestoides; species Mesocestoides corti. The sequence continues at coordinate 27,057 of UXSR01000258.1, forward strand.
TATGGACAAACAACCCAGAGGATTGCACCACCGCTATTTCGCAAAAAAGCCAAGCGGATTTGTGCGTTTCGTTAGCATGGAGATGCTTGGCACTCGCGCTGCCGATAGTGCGTTTGAGAAGAACAAGGAAGCCATCTCCAAGCACTGGTTGCGCATTCAAAACAGAACTCGAAGTATCAATCGAGCTGTGTACCTCCGTCCGCAGACTCTGCACAAAATTTACGACTGGCAACGTTGGGACGCGTTGAGTGAAGATGTAGAACCCTAGAAAATTGTCACAACTTTTTCCGGTTTTTTTGGATTATGCAACTGTGATTACTTTGAACTTGCAAAACGAAAGAACCCGAGACTTCATAGTAATTTTCGTTGATCTGCCCTACCATTAGTGCTTTCTCTCTTCTTGCTAACGGTCCATAATACGCCCCATGCCTTTTGTCGAGGTCTTGATCAAATGACAAAAACCTGATTTATTTGGTTAAGATGCTTGTTCTTCTTGTGGTATTATTTACTTTTTTATAAAAACGCGTGCCTTCGAAACTCGGTGAAGTTAACTCAAAAAATTCAACGAAGAATAACCACGAGTTGCTACTGTTTGCTATTTAAGTAGCCGTAATTTTACCAAAAATTTTAATCGAGCACAGACCATGAGGCTCGGTGTGAAATGTAGAGTAGAAGTCTCATTTCAGGTGAATTTTTTCATCTGCCAAGCTACATTGACTTAAGAGTGCTGTTCGTTCCCTTACGAAACGCATCAAATGCAACAGGTTGTGGTGTTGCTGTGAAGAAATTTCTGACAAAACATGTTGGCATGCAAAAACTGCTACAATTGTCCAGTGGTCGCGAAAATTCGTGACAGGAGGTAACACTTTTAACGGTGTTGATAGTTCTTTTACAATAACATCATAATCTAACAGTTGTTTAAATGTGTCGTGAGTAATGGTAACCTTCAAACAGACTTGATTTGCGTTAATTTGTATGGTGTGATTGAATTAAAATTGTCATGTTACACAAGTTCTGCTGAATGAGTTACTGTTAAAACTGCAAAAGACTCCTGCAAGATGCTGTCTTGGATTGTAATCCAGTTCGTGGAACACTCATAATGCAGTTTAGTCAACCTTTAATGAATAATACTCCACCTCTCGTTAAGGCGACGATGTCGACGCGAAATTAAATATTGACAATCTGGCTGCATTTAGCCACTTAAACGTCGGAATCACGTGCCAACAGCGGAGTGAGTAAGCGATTATGCACGCGTGCCAAGCATGATGCGACAACTTAGTGCGTGCGTGGGCGTGCGTGAGGCTACCAATTGGCGGACGCCAAGGTCGATTTTAAATGCGCATCTCGAGAGTTGTTTGCTAAACAGAAAATCAATACACGTTGTGTGGTTCGTGGAGTAATATTGATTTGCCATCAAAGCAATTCCTACTCTATTGCCAATGGCGACACAACACGATTCAGTGCCCGATTTTATGAAATCATCATCCCTGTTGGTGAAATGACTCACCAATCAAAATGGTAATCTGATGAAAAGCATTAACTTAGCGGAACACAATTCCATAGCGGTCTGCCAATAGCGCAATTGTGACCGGCACGTATTTTCGCTCACAATAATGATTGGTTTAGAAGAAGGAAAGACTGCAACTGGTCTTGTGTGCAAGTCGCGATTTTCGAATCGTTTGTCTAAGTGATTTTTGCTTTGTGCTTGATAGGTTTATCAACTTCTCTCAAACTCACTCGCATAGCAATGTGACTCGATCCAATTCGACTATGGTGTTGATCTGGCCATGTGCGTCATCGATGATGTGGTTCAAACTTGGGTGAAAAATCTCTAGTACGCAATTTTCATACCAACCCTCACATGTGCGTCATTCTGGGCAGTTGACACTATCTGATTCCCGTGTCAACAACAGCAGCTCAAGCACTAACAGAAACGAAGACGATGACAACAAAGACAGTTATCCTAAACAGTAAATATTACGACAACAAGTAGAGTAAACACCAAATGTTAAATAATACGTGTACACAAGTAATATGACCAGTCGCTGCTAGTCGAAGTTTGATTGGTGTTCCGACAAAACCAGTATAGTAAAACAAAGGGTTACACAGAAACAACATGACAGATTTTGCACCCCGTGGCGTTGTTTTGCTGTTCAGATTCTCTCGTTGGGTGTCACTTCCAATGTTGAACAGCCAGTGGGCGCGACACTACCCCGGCTTGTCCCAATTTTAAACCTTGTTCCTGTTTATTCGCAATGTCCATCTACGGCTTAGGATAACAAGTAAATGTTTTTACAACGCTCCTAGCAACCATCACTGTTGTTATTGTTGTTGTTGATGTGTCGGGTGTCTGAAGGAAGCAAAGCGTATCAAATAATTACTGTTAACACTACGAGTAGCCTCCCTGCAGGCACTAAATTTGACACTTGTAGTTAAAGGCGGTCCCAGGATAACCAAACTAAAGAATCAATTCACCTTCACGTGTACTTTGCATTTCAAAGTAGTCTCAGAATGAAATTCCCACTACCCGCCATTTCTTCGCCACGTATTTCAAGTGCAAGTGGCAAATCCATGCGCAAAAAGTCTTCGGAACGCGCAGGATCGAGTTTTTTGCCAAAAGCGCGACATGGCAACAGAGAATAACCCGCCCAGCGGTCCGAAAATCGTGCATACTGGGGTTTTCTTCATACCGAAGACGTCTATTTGTGCGCAACATCACAACCACCGCCTCAACCAGAATTGACGCAACTTTCAGATGCAACGACGCGCATCAGGGCCCTGCAGACAAAGTTGTGTGGAGCTGTCGGTGAAGAACTTTCAGCTGGCTACTCCAAAAGACCGCATTCCCGGCAAGGTGTCTTTTGATTGCTGCATTGCTACAGGCTGTCCCTTGGTTACTTGACGGGTGATTCCCCTCACAAAGCAAATCCACCTGCGTAAGTACAAACCTCCTTTTAATCGGACAAGTTCCTATGGCAATCTGTTGCCTGATATAGTGTTGATGAAATAGGGAAACTTCAATCCTAAGCAGCTGCCTCGAAAGCAAATTAGACTACATTTTTATCAAGACTATCGGGCAAAACTAGCCTGAATTTGACTCAAAAACTCAGTTTTCAAAAACGCGCATTTTCTGTATTTAAACAAACACGACCCTACGAAAATTTGACCGGCTTACGAAAGAACACGGAATGGTGAATAGGCGTGAGGAAAGACGGCCAAGCATTCGAGCTACTGGCTTCAAGAAAACCGATTACTTGTGCGTAAGTTTGGACACTGGCAGGCATAACGCACCCTTACTTTGCACACGACCGGTGCCTGCACTCCTCAGGCGGCGAGTGTCAGTTAAAGTACACACACGCAGGAAGGTCGGACGGGGCTTTTTCAGATGGCATTTCCAGGCAACGCCACTAAAGTACGTTGCTTTGGTAGTAGCCACTTTTTTTCTCCCAAAAAACGTGGAGAAGACGGAAATGTGCCTGCTGCTCGGTTGCCATGTTTGCAGTCCGGCATAATCTCACGATTTCCCTCACAATCTTCGACATCAGTTAAACCCAGTTGTGTGATCCTAGAACTAACTTTTCACGGAAGTTGACTAGACCCTCTACGCAAAAACCTGCTCCAAGAAGGTGGCGTTTGGGAACAGACAAATTGCGTTTCGTTTTGACGGCAATATTTGGGTTCGGCATAATGATTTTGTACTTTTGCCGAAGGAAAACGTTCGCGCCAGATTTACATGAAATCGAGGATGTTTTGTTGATCTTCTACACACTCGTCACAATGCTCCAATCTCATTCTCGCGGTAATTTAGCCCTTTTCTCAACACCATTTTACGCAGACCCCTAGATAACCACCTCGCCACACTCGATGTCTGCTTTTTGCCAAGAATAAATCTTGGTTTTGCGTGCATTCGGCAGACATTTCCAACCAAATCACGTGACGGCTAATGCTTGGTCGGCTCGCCTTCCTTCAGTGAACCTCGGATACAGCCAGACACATCTGACAGTTGTGGAGTGCTGTGTGAACGCTCGCGCTGGCAGTCAATCACCATTTCTCTTGGCCACACATACACACAGCATCGCATGCCTACTCACAGCCTTGTTAGTAGTGTGGCATCGACTAAGATGCACGCCTCAACAAAGAAACTGCAAAGGTAACTTTCACACAGCGACAAACAATGTCAACTTGAGACTTCGCTTTGCCACTGAAATGGCCACAAAAATGCACAAGAACAAACTAAACAGAGCAAATTAAACAGATAGCATCGTCACGGAAGCATTTCTGCATACTAGGCATTTTATTCATATAAATAAGACGTAGTTAGTGGTAAGAGAAGTGGCATGGAGTCAAGTGGGAATGAAGGTTAGGGCGGGAGACTCTCTTATGTTACATTTAAAAACAAAATCACAATTGCCACTCGCGAGGGAGTCTTCATCACAAGCAATTTGAGGAGGTAGATGTGAGGCGAGCACAAAGAAAGGCGAGATCTTGCATTGCGCCACAACACGGCTACACACCGTCGGATTTCTTGCGGGCATTCAGGGCGCGCAGACCGGCGCAACCGGAGATTGCGCCTTTGCCCCACTTGTGCGACGAGTTGCCCGCTGCGGCGGCGGCGGCGGTGGAGGCTGCGACCGAGGCGAACACGTCGGTGCCGTTGATGGCGGTGAGAGCGCGCATCCGCTCGAAGTCTATCTGTGCGTAGGGGACCCTTGAGGCGAGCGACTCGCCCGTTGGCGGCGGCGCATGCTGCTCCTTCTCCGAGGAGCTTGTTGTCGACGACGCGGTGGAGGATGATGCTCCGCTGTCCCACACCGACGGATCCTTCTTCCCCACAGAGGCGGAGGTCATTATGTGGACGTAGTTGAGAGTGGGGACAGGCAGCACGGCGGTGAGGGAGTGCGAGGAGGTGCGACGGCGTTGGGACTCGACCCGCGAACACCCGCCTCCACCGCCCGGCACAATGGTGGAGGAGGAGGTGGAGGTGTTGGTGTGGAGTGTAGATGCGCTCGAATCGCCACGACCACCGTCCACAGAGACGGAGTCCTCCGCAGTGGATATGATCGTGATGGTGTCGCCGGGAGCGACTACAGAGCTGGCGGGACTCGGTCGAAGGTCGACAAGTGCGTAGTTGCGCTTCGGCTCGCGGATCTCATCAGGCACGTGGTCCGACGCCGACGAACGCCCAGTAGTCCTGCCCGACGCCATTCCAGGCCCTCGCCACCGGCTCTGTGGTGACGGCCAATTCGACGGATTCGACACCGAGGGCGTGAGGTGAGGCAGGTTCGCGTACGCCGTGCCCAGTCGTTCGTCGTTGAAGGACTGCTTCAGCGGATTCGGAGGCACAGCAGGAGGGCCCAGACTATACGGCAGGTTGCAGTACGATTGGTGGCTTTGCGGTGAGCTGGGCGAGGAGGCTTGAGATGCGGAGTGCGACTGCAGACGAACGACAAACGACCGTAGGGAACGGGGAAAACGACTTCGCTACAAGGCCCCTCACCAAACAGCTAGGGACGGTTTTCTGTGCATAGTGGTGTCACTACCTACTCTGGCTTCTTCACATGCTAATTGTGGCTGTTTTTACATTTGAATGAATCACCATGAGGGTCCACGGACGTCTCTTGGATGGCTCGGAGCTTCAAGATGCAAGTACAATCCAAGTCTTAGTTTATGCAAAAGTCGATTTCTTCGGATATCTGCAGTTTCTATAGTGACACATGCAGGCGTACTAAAGACCAGCAGAGCCTTACAACGTGAACACAACGAACTACACGCGATCAGACGCATCGAAAACCGCAAAGCTAATAATTGCGAGGTAATGGCTTGGAAATTTGTCGTGGCCGTTAAAATTGACCTCATGGGGGGTTTTGATTAAATGGTGAATGTGATTCAAAGCCACAACGATGTGGAAATCGGGCGAAAAAGTGCTTTTCGTGAGTTACGGACCACGGTTTGCCAGGACCTCAGTTTCAACCTGTGGGATCAAATTCAGCAAAGTCAATAGACCGGGGCTCACCGTGGAAGAAGAGGCGCAGACGAGGCGTCCGACATGATCGTCCGGAAAGTCGCGAGCGGAAGCGCGGACGACGCCTTTCTTCTCGCTGGCCGGCAGACGAGGGTCGTGACGAAGACCTCGTCTGCTGATGCTTGGCAGCGTGCTGAAGCCACCGGTGTGCCGAATGAGGTTTGCGTAGACGTGCTGTTGCCGCTGCTGCTGGTGCTGACGCTGTTGGGTCCGCGCGCGCTGGTGGAGCTGCAGTTGGGGAGAACGGCAGACGGAGCAGCAATCCGGGCGCGCCGACGCGACGCTGGACGACGGGGGCTGCGGAGAGACGGGAGACAGCACCTCGTCGCACTCGCTGTCCGGACCCAGGTAGAGCACGGACCAGGGACGCGAGAGGCTGCCACCGGATGTCGACTCGGACCACTTTTGGGGCTACAAAAGTCGTCACAAGTTCATTACTTGGAGGGGAGGTTGCAAAACTTCTTGACTGGGGATTTGCAATGTGACTTTTGCTCAATTGGCACTATGAGTCACAATGGCCTATTCCTCAACCTTCATGCTGTTAGATGATTGGATGGGAAATCAATTGTCCATTGGTTTACCGAATTCCGCATAAGTAATGATCAAACCAAGGTAACCGTTAAAAACGGATCACGATATGTCTCATTTTGGCACATGCGACTTTATTTAATACGAATTCCGACAGGGCAAAAGGTGCTTCTAAAGCATGGGAACCAAAATGCAGTGTTCTTGGTGCCGGCGTTGTGTCTTATGAAAGGCGTAAGTGTTGGTGCAAACGGTTTGGAAGCGGTGATTTTTATTCCAGTTGCCAGCTGCGTTTGGGATGGCAGCGTCGAAGATTTGAAGATGCGCAATTGGAAGCTCTACTGGATGAAGACAACGCAATCGCAACAAGAGTTTGGAGCTCAGTTTTGGGTCACCAATTCAAAACCAATAGAGCAGCCGCCCAAACTACAGAGACTACAAGAACGTCTAGTGGTATTTTATAAGTCGGAAGGCTTTTCCAGGACTCACCATCGCGCCAAAATGCGGAGGTGTGCCGGTGAAGGCGCGGGTCGGGGCAAAACGCCACACGAAGAGGCCGGAGGTGACGAGACACGGAATCGCACCCGACGGCAGAGCAGACGTCTGTTGCACGTCTGCGTCGCTCCTGAGCTGGAGGAGTTGTCTCTGGTGGCACACAATGTCCTGCAGATTGAGGTCGCTCACAAACGGTGCGCTCCAGAGGCAGCGGCGCGAACAGCAGGTGCTCGCTCGATGCACGAGGTACCTACCCCGAAAAAGGGCCAATAAAAACGCGCCAAATTGACCACCGAACGGTCACTTCCCGCTCCATTGTTTTAATCCACTGATTCTTGCTACGCGGCACTTTCAATTTACTCACACAATGAGCCGTGATCAAAGGGATTTCAACTCAGGATTGTTACTCGTCTGAGTTTGGTTGGCGCTGTATACGAAACGATGTTACTCGACATCGATGTGCGTGCTTGTACGGTTGAACCAAAGATTTCACCTTCCAAAAACTTGTACCAAACAGCGGCTAAATCAAAGGGAGCAGCGTGTGAAAGCATTTAGCCATTAACGTCCGCACAAATTTACTTGATGCCTTCAAACACAACGGCGTTAGCGAGTGCTAATGTGTACGTTGCGCGTAATATTTGCATTCCACGCGTAATTGTGCAACACTTCGAGTCAAAACGTGCATTTTGGGTGCCAGCCGTAACCGACGGCACTAAAAAAATCGATGCGGTTCAAGGTCCGTTCAATTCCCCTCTCCGTTCTCATGCACACAACCCACGTGACCGCCTGTGACCTGAACATTTACGCGACCTTGTGCGCACACATCGGCCCAACAGCACACAACGGAGTTGAGCCTTGAGTCGTCTCAAGTCTTCATTGCCTTCTAAGGCATTCACGCGGAGTGACGGTCGTAGAACCAAACCGGAGCCGCATCAACTGACGACGTCGGCGTGATTTCTCGACCCACTAATGCCACCGAAACGCACCATTCATAGTCCATCTCGTCGGTAGGTGTGGTGCAGCCCGGCGGAGCGCACGCGAGAAGGAAGACGCAGGAGAGCGAAGCGGGCGGTGGCACGATTTGCTGAAGCAGCTGGTCCAGTAGGCTGCCCTCGCCACCGCACAACGCAGCTAGAATTCGCTCCCTGGCCAGTTCCCGGCGGCGCGAGGCCACGATGTCCGGTGTTCTACATCGCCGCAGCTGCCTCGAGTCCGCCTGTCGATGCACTGCTGTCGACGTCGGTCCGATTGTTCGGTAGAGGTGTTTGCCTGAAACAATCAATGCGAATAGTACACTCACCACGTTGAACTAGACCAATTGCGATTTTGAAATTAACCAACACTGCCTCAAAATGCACGTGCGGAAGATGGGTAGAACTAGTCCTTGTGGATTTTGCAAGTGATTTTTCCGCTTTTATGAGGATACCGAACTCGACATGGCCACCGACCTGGAAGATAGCATAGCGCCGTCCGCGACTGACCAATTTTTTAAACCTAACATTTCTGACATCGGCACTGGTCGCGAAGTTATCTACTTAAACACGTGGTGGCTTCGGCCACTTTTACTACAAATAGACCCTAACTAGTTTAGCCTTTGATTAACTGACGGCTTGAAATGTGGGAGTTCTGCGTCTAAAGATCCTACAACCCTGACGAAAAGTACATTACTCTTCTGCGAGAGAAAATTCTAGGAGCGACCGCCAACCAGTTCTGGACAACACAAGGTGGTTTTTTATTAAAACGAAGCAGTAAAAGGAGAGCGGACACGTGGGTAGGGGAAGGAGATCCGCTAGGAGGAGGAGAAGGAGGAAGAGGGCACTCACACAACTCGTACAAGTCGTGTGTCCGCCGTGGGCAGAGTTCGTGGGTAGGGGACCGGACGCTGACCGCCTGGAGAAGGCGATTTAGCCGAATATCCGAGACCTGCTGTTCGACATCCTCGTCGGTGGCGAACACACCGCCCCCGTTGCCGCATTCACCGCCACCCTCGTAGGCCATTGAGGAGGAGCCTGTTGAAGGGACCTTGTGGTGGTGCCGCAGGCGTCTACAGCGCTCACAGGTGACCGAAGGCGACGTCGGAGGTGCCTGCGACAACAAGGGTGGTGGTGGCGGTGGCGGCGGAAGATCAACCTTGGGTTTCGCTCGAGTCGGAGGAGCTACCGACGGGACCGCGCCAGGCCCACTGAATATCTCCGTTCGAGAGGGCGGAGGACCCGGTGTGAGGGAGGTTATGATGCCGGCGCCAACCATTACCGAGGGAAAGTAAAGCTGCTGTTGGTGAGCCGGGGGTTTCGTCAACGACGCCTCCGAGGAACTACCTTCAGCGCTGCCATCAGCAGAACCGGCTTTTGAGGAGGATCGGCATCTGGAACCGCCGCCTCCGTTATCTCCAGTCACCTTGGAGAGCGCTGTAGTGAAACGGCGAGATGGAATCTTAATGGCGTCGGAGCGTCCCAGTGTTTGAGCTACTTCAAATAAGGAGAAAAAAATCAATGATTCGTCACTTACGGTTTTGGGGGCTTGGTTAGGGAAGCATTTGTGGTGAGGTCAAAAATTACGCAGCCGGTTAACTTACCTCCACTAGTGAAAAACTGCCGGTGGGAAGACTTCTTCGAACGCGACGAGGGCTGATTCGGTGGATTTTGGTGAGTGGTATTGACAAAGAGCATCTCATCGCCACCACGACTGAGCAAACTGGAGGTGGCGAATGGCGCGCTGGCGGGATTCTGCAGAGGGGGCGTGTGGGGTGACGAGGAGCCAGTGAAGAGTTCTCCTGTGGCCCCGGGGGGTGAGAGAGAGGACGAGCCGCCTGCGCCGAATGCGGTCTTGGAGCAGCCACGCTGGCCTCTGATGTCAATGGCGGCAGACTTGCAGATGGCCTCCTCGCCGTCGCTTGGCAGAAGAACACGTGTGCCAGGAGGCGCTGTGAGCGCGGGAAAACGACGCAGCATCAGCTCGTCGACCGATTGGCTCAGCTGGCCCAATCGGCGACCATCTACCTGGAACACGTAGTTCCCAGCGAGGCCTGAAAATTAGAGGGTATTAAAATCAATCCCCGGCGTTTGGGGTTTCAAGTGAGGTGAAAACAAAGTGTTCGCCTTACCCTTTCCAGCACTACGATTGGCCTCCAGGAAGAAGCGATCATCGTTCTGGTAGGAGGCGGAAACGCTACTAGGTCCGGGAGCAACAGACGCGGTCTGACCGGGTGGAGTGAATCCAAGCAAGTGCTGTCCCGCCGAATCGAAACCACCGACGCCGTAGGCGGTGGTGCCGCTGCCGCTGGAACTCTCCATGGTGTAGGCCGAGTCCATGGTATCGAGGCGCCATTGGGCGATGAACTGGCAGCCCGCCGAGGGTTCGCCAATCAGGCAAATGCGCCACTGCTGCACGTGGAGGCTCGCCTGCAGCCCGACCTGCAGACGACTGGTGCACGAGCTGCTGCCCTCGCAGCTCCCCACCCGACACAGCGTCACGTGGTAACTTGAGTCTGCAAGAAAATGCACGACTTGGTCGGGTTCTCGAGCGCACACTGCTGGAGCATTCAGCATTCGCCAATGATTGGAATTGCGAGGAGCACGCACTTGTTGTGGGCCCCAGCATGTGGTCTTGAACCACGTCGGGGCCACGGAATTAACCCTGGCCCGATTACGCTTACCTCATACCCGTGACGAGGAAAAAGATAGCAGGGGACGTGAACACAACCGTTTACTTCAGAGCTCAACCTCGTTGGTGTCGTTGTGTCGTGTGTGGGGTTTGCGTGTGTGTATTTATACCTCGGATGTGTGGGTCATACATGCGCTAACATCGAGACCTAGGTGTGGGGATACTCCAAGATAAATATACGTGCTAATGAAGGGGGAGTTGAGGGTTCGCGCGGCTAGCGACATGCTGCGAAAGGGTGACCCTCTGTAGGAGGCGGAGAGACCGGATTAAGGGGTTAAATAAACACGATTCACAACACACTCATCTGATTAGTTCACAACCCCTTTATTTATTTTCCAGGTCGTCCAAGTCACAGATTTGGAGTTAAAATCTCAACCCCCCCTTTAAAGGGGGTTGAACTTGTCCCCAGGTCGATTGTGTGGGGGTCGTGGGTGACCACAAAACCGATGCCTCATTATGCATCTAAGCCCTGTGCAGTAGACGGCTATCAGTGGACCAGTCCAAGATCAATTAAAATCAGCCCACCGACTGCGCATCACGTGACCTCAGTGACGCAACGGGGTAGTCCTGATTTATTACGCATCCCGCATCACGTGACCTTGGCTCTATGTGGGTTTAGTTTAGGGGGGAGGACTACAGTGGGTCGTAGGGGCAGAATTCGCAATGACATGTGGTAATTTCAGTCCGTATGCAAGGATACGTGAATGACGAACAATCATTAAAATTCACCCATAAACGCCATCTGCATACCGTTCAGACTCTGGATTAAGAGGGCAGAGGGAAACAGGGGGTCAGGAAATATGCCAATGCACACGCTGATAGCGACTTGTGTCGAAGTGACACGATCACAGTTGATACGAGGATGAGGGATTGGAAGATTTGCCGTGAGGCCAACAAAGGCACGGTAACACCTACTTCGTTTGGTTGCGCTGCAAAAAGATGCGTGCAAACGATGTCAAACACTGAGAACGGGGCTGCCACCATCCCAAAACTTTCATTTGGCTGTTAGTAGTTCTAATTATCAGCCGAGATAAGTGCTTGAAGGAGTCAAGGCGTGACTTTGGGAGTAATTACTCCCGACACATCGTTAATAACAAAAAAGTTCATTTCAGCTGAAGGTAACAGAAGGGAAAATAACCCATCATCACACAACAACGTTGATTTGATAAAATTCCGGGAAATACATTGCTCCCAGCTTTTCTTGAATCGTTGATACACACACACAGCAGGAGCGAAGTGAATGCATAATCAGTGTCTAGGCTTAACTCTTACATTCGACAAGCTTACTGCGAAAGACGCACCAGAGAGTTTAGTCGATATGACACCATCATTCGACGAGGCAGGTTAATTTATGCGAATTTGAAATTTGCGCATTTATAGATGGAAAAACTGCAACACAGGAACGCGCGCGAGCGAGCGAGCGAAACCTCAAGGTGGTGAGGTTGAAGTGGTCAAAACTGTGGATTCTTTAAATGGCATTTTAGATTGCTTACACACGGACGATTAACTTCTCGTTCTATCTGGAGGCCGACTCCGCAAAACGCCACCACTGGGGTGATGTCGCATCAACCATTCACATTCCCTACATCACTCAGGTCTGGCTTTTCCGATGCCTCGCATTGGCAGTCTGGTCTGTGAGGCGCCCAGACAACGTCGACCTGGCGGAGGCTACGTGGTCGAATGTCGACGATTGTGCGACAAGGTCGATGATCACGCGGCACGTGGACGACGCCGAAGTGGCACGCGCGTAAGTCCTGACAACACGCGTGGTGATCGGCTAATTTCTCCACTCCTGCCGAATTCCACACAAACACAGCAACACGACGTCGGTGCTTGTCATTAACGAGAGCTTGGTCTGTGTAGGAGTACAGTGAATGGCGCAATTTAAGGCGAGTGGAAATCACACACTTTGTAATGTTGAGATTAGAGGAACTCAAGCCTCCAAAGCCAAATCGCCTCATCGGACAAGTTAGAGAGGTTTTGGGTGAGGAAGGGGGGAAACGAAGACAGGAGACCACGAAAGCCTGCTTCTCTTCAGCTTCCGAGACAACCCGCTTTGAAGACGCACAGGCACAAAATATCCTCTTCTGCAGTTATCGTCATTTCCCCACTCTCGACAAGACCACCCGATTTGTTTACGCAGTTAAGGTCTATTTACGATGAAGAGCGTTCGTCCATTTGTGTCTATGTGTGTGTGTGTTTATGTTCACGGAAGTACCGAAAGAACCTCTGTTAAAGGGGAAGACGGTGGTGGTGGTGGTGGTGGTGACGGCGGCGGCGGCGAAGACACGAACCAACAGGAACTTCCCGACTGTCCTGAAACAGGTGCATGCATAAAAAGGAGTTGCTTCTCCTAATCGACCCCCAAAATTGACGAAAAAACAGCACCCAGTGTGACTTGATTGGCGGAAATTAGGAGAGTACTAAACGGGGTTCGGTCCACCAAAAGACACGTTTTTTCCCATCACACACACACACGCGCGCAAAAAATAGCGAAGAGCGAAAACAACAGCTCGCTCCTTCCACCCCCACCCAGTCGCCAAGACAGCGCCTAAAATAACACTAAACACATGATTATGAAGTGCCTTGGCAACGTGCAAACAACACTCATTCCCGTGAGAAAAACGCACGCATCATTAGCGGGTCACGTGACAACAAGAGCTGGCGCATTGGCAAACAACACGTGGGAGCAAATATGTGTGTGCGTGTGTGTGCATGCATGAGAGAAACCGAGGTTAGAAGGCCCGCCGGTCGTCGCTGCCGCGTCGGTTTGTCGTGCTTCCACGAGGTCCGCGGCTTGAATCGGGCTTGTCGTGAATCGTGTTTATTCACACCTCTTAATCCGATCGATCCACCTCCGACACAGGGTTCCCCTTTTCGCAGCATGTCGCCAGCCGCGCGGATCCTCAACTCCCCCTCATTCGCACGAATATTTTGGATTATCCTCACACCTAGGTCTCGATGTCAGCGCTGTATGACTCACACATCCGAGGTATAAATACACACGCGCTAACCCCACACACGACACGACACGACACCGACGCGGTTGAGCTCTGAGGTAAACGGTTGTTTCCACGTCCTCGTCGATCTTTTTCTTCATCGCGGGGATCAGGGGAAAGTAATCGGACTAGAGATAATTCAGTGGCCCCGACGTGGTTCTAGACCACACGCTAGGACCCTCAACAGACTATTCGCGACCATTGCGGAAGGCCTTTCAAATCAACGAGGCTGTTCTCCCTGTGTAAACGAATGGTCACGGCGTTTGGTTGCGACGACAACACCCAGTAAATCATGTGCCGCGTCCCAATTAAAGGATAAGTCCTGATGCATAAACAGGTTAGCCATTTACGTGGGGAGTGACTTTTAATGGGGCTATGCAACTCCGCCGAATCCATTGGCAACACACACTGTGTAGATTCGCGCTGACAGGATATCACGGCTACACAAGCTGTAGGCGCTCGATTTGTGGAGCACAGGCGGGACTCGAACCTGCAAACATCGAGCGTCCTTCTGTGATCACCGGCAAAAATTCCGCAACGAAATTGTGCTTCCGGGAGGATGACGGCGTTGCGGTATTTTGTGGGGCTAAATACGCTGAAGGAAACGACAGTGCACACACACACGCACACCGAGCAAATCCAAACCGCTTCAGCCAATTGAATTAGCAGTTTAAAAAGGTCTCTCTCAGAGGAGGCGCGATTACCCGTGGGATGGAAACGCGCTCTCTCAAGCGCGCACACACGCACCCCCAGCCCACACGCTCATCCCGGAGTCGATAATGCGAGCAACAGACACGTGTTCCGCAGAGTGAGGAGGGTAGCCACGTGGTGCGCCACCCGACCCACTCTCCCAGCGGCCAGAAGGGCAACGCGGAAAGGGTCACGTGACCGCCGCACTCGATAGATGGGACCTGGGCGAAGGAGGAGGCGGAGGCGACGCGGAGGGAAACCGGTGGGTGACTAAGCGCACCCGTGACTTTCCCGATGGTGGTGTCTTTTGGACAGGAGAGAGGGAAGTCGCCGCGCGCTCGGAATGTGCACGCACGCACGCGCGCACGCCCACGAAGGCGGGAGCGGGGAGGGGGTTAGGTGATGCGCACGGTGGAATGGCTACAACAAGCGCACGCTGCCGCCACTTCTCCGGTTTCACACGGGATAGATTGACCTCTGGCGGACACCGCGCGCTCTAATCGCGAATTAACTGCCATCTTAATGGGGGTGACGACAGTCCATTAGTCTTCGATTATATGGGGTCAAATTACGGATTGCTTTGCAGCGACGCTTCGACGCTACACTTGGAATCAGAGGAAGGAGAAACATGCAGGCTGTCAGCGAGTAGTTAGCTGAAACGGTTGCATGTGTACTGATAAGGAACGTGGTCGAATTCACAACCGTCGGAAAGTACAGACGAAGTTCTGCGTTGAAAAAAAAAACGACTGACCGGTGATTCGATAAAATGGGAATTTACAAAAAAAACATCACAACGACGAGGTGGCAGGAGCCAAGGCTAGCACCATATGCGTTGTGTGCGGCGACATCGTGACTTAAGAGCAAAACACAATTACCTGGACCTCCAAATGGAGGTCTATCACGCGGTATTTAAATGACTACAACTCACACACACACACACACACACACACATGATAGTGGATAAGGACAAGCCAGCATTTGCAGGCGGCAGGAAGTAGTGACACCTCAAGGCAAGTAATTACGCCGAATGAAATAACGCCAACGCGACTGCCGCTTCAAGGCGAGGGGCGCGAAAAAACCACTGCTGAGTTAATCGACTGCCTCCACACGTCTTGCTTGCACGGCGACAGGAAGTGTTTTTTTCTTCGAAATTGTTTTCCACCGAAAGAAGAAAACCGCACCACAAGAGGCCTCGTGTCACTTGCACGACCAGCTCTAGTAGTCGTCTAGTGCTGGCCGTGGCTTTCTCCTGTCGCCTGAGACTGCCAACGAGTGCCGATGAGTCAGACAAAAATCTACCGAAGCAGACGACACGAATCCCGTTTTCTCTTAAACTCCACTTAGAGTGTGGGGAGGGGAGGGGTCGGGGAGTATGTGAAATTGCGGGTACCCTTTCTGCCTTTGCCGCTTTACAAGACCAATCTCGGAAATAGCGGCACCTTTGACAGTGTCTGTAGACGGGTCGATGATGTCCACGAACAGAAAGTTAAATGGACAGAACTTGGCGGTATGGAGGCCCAGAAGAATGGGTTTACAATTCGAACGTTCAGGCCCCTCCCTCATTTAGACTTTGACGAACGATTCTGGCCAACTTATCCTTCGAGAAGGCCACTGGAGGTAGTGCCAAAGATCACCGGCAGATCCCCAACAAATAATATAATTGATTAGGCCAGCCACTGCTCGGAAATGGTATCTGTCACTTGGAGAACGATCCGAAAAATCCAGTACAAATCGACATCTTTTACTTGGAGATGAAAACGCTGGCGATACAGTAGAAAGTGTTATCTGAACCGTATATTGATGAAGCATACATACAAGCAAGCAAAATGCAGTAGCGTTGAACGCGAAGTGGAAATCTATTCAAGTTTATGTCATCGGCGACTTAATCAGACTGCCTGTGATCACTGAGCCGTCGTCAACCCTCACTTAGTTCGGAATACCGGGGACATTTTATAAATCTGATTCCTGACCAATACCTACTAGGATAGGAACGTGGCGATGATAGCGGGGGTGAAAAACAGGGGGAGGGGACGTCCAAAAAGAGACAGAAATGTGGCAAAATAATTAAACTATTTTCAGCAGGTTGCAAGAAGTTTGTCCCTTAAGGCGAAACTGACCACCACTGAGACACATCGGCGAATGCTGCACACCACTTCCACGTGCCGATAACTAACTGCGAAGGTCAAATCACCACAACGACACTGGGTTGCGTGATCTTGCGTTACCACCCAAACGTGATCAAAGCGACACCTCAACTGCAGTATTTTTAGCCACAGCGACAAGTGTGCCAACTAATTGTGAGTGATCATACGGCGAGTTCGTGCTCCATACGTGGTGCAATGTTACGCCAACCACTCGAGAACAACAAGGAAAACAAGACCAAACCGGGTGAATCACCGTCCGAAATAACAATTCGAAAAATCAACGAGGAAAACGGCGCGTTATCTAGCCCCAACACCTGAACGAGGCGATGATTGGAGGGGACTTGAACAACGAGGCTGGCAATAATATCCTCTCCTATACTCCAGTCTAAAAAGCCAGAAAATTGCCATCAAAAGAGCACACAAGCAACTGCGTGTCGTCAACGAACGGTGCAAATTTCCGTTTACAGGTTTTGCAGGGACAAATTCGACGAGGCGACGGTTTAGGTGGGAGAAAAAACCAGTTCCGGTGGAAAATGTAAAAAAAAGGCGTGGTGCTTGAATTGGATTAAACGAGACACTGGCTGAGGCCGGTGTCGTTGGACTGCCACACGCCCGTAAACAGACCGTGCAGAAAGGTGTGAAATAGGTGTTGGCAAGCGAATTTGTGTATTGTCGACCTGTTGCTGATGAAGGGGACCAGTGCAACGCCAAAAGTGTGCGAGTGAAATTTGTTGTGGGCCCCGGCACGTGGTCTCACCATCGTTAACCAGACAACTCAACGAACTCGTCGTGTGTTGCGTTTTCGTGTGTATCTATAACCCCGAAGTGTGAAACGGCATGAGTGATAGATGCGTTGACATCGAGATTTGGGTGAATTTTATCACAAGTAGGATAAATACCCACGCTAGTCCGGTGTGGGTTGAGGTTCCCTCGTGATAAATTAAAATGCCCGACTCGCTGAAAAAAATTCATTTACACCAACAAATCAATATTTGGGACACTAAAAATCGTCACTTTTCCGAAGGGAATCTTCTCTGTGCGTTAAACACGTGTCCGCAATAACGGTGCCCAAGTACGACGAAACAACAGCATCCTGCGTGAATTGGTGAGTTGCTCTGAAGAAACGAACGGGCCGATTCTGACGTTAACTGGCACGATGAACGGTGTCACACAAACGACCCCAATCACCCACATACCAGTCGGTATCACGGCTGATTTTTATCGGCTTGAGAGGCAGACAGCGCGTTGAAATTTCGAAAGCAGACTAGCGGGTCACGTGATGCCGTTCACGAGATGCAAACATGGCTGTAAGGAAAAACACCCAAACACAACCACCTACGCGCGCGAGTTATTTCAAAGAATGTAGGGCTCCTAACAGCGAAAACTCCAGTGTAGTGATACACACACACACAGGGAAAGAGATCATGTCGAAAGGGAGAATTTGAACAGTTGAATATGGGACATACACCACATGATCGCCACACCAACACGTGTCATCCCAGCCCCGAACGCACGACTACAAGTAGGCCAAATATGCAGGCTGAAACGACGTGAGAAAGGCCTTTAAACAAATCGCTTTTTGCGCGAATAGTCCGCTCGCGAGCGTTTCAATGTGAGAGCTAAGTGGACGAAGACTGTGCCAGTTCGGGAGTTCCTGAGTGGTCGATGGCCGACTCCATCCAGAAAATAGGAGTTCGTACACAAAACCACATCAAGCGTGAGTTGTAAATATTTACGCTATCCGCCCGATTAGTTTACACTAACAAAACGCGCACACAGTGAAGTGGATTCGTGGAACAGAATCGGCCAGATGTTGTGGCAACCAAGGCACTACATGTCCACAACCACACGAAGCAGACCACACTCACTACACACATCCACCTTTTCGCCACACGAAACGCCCTCGATTGCATTTTCGCTGGGTTCATGTGGTTTACAATGGATTACGGCGCCAGTAAGTAAGACAACCGTGTGAAAAGTGCTAGTCGTCTTCACACAAAGCGCCTCGTCTTGCACCGTCAACAGAACGGACTACCAACGCCCCGTCTCGTCTCCGCTTAAACTCGACTCACACAAATCCATCCACGGCTTCAGAAACAACGCTTAAGGTGAACGAACTCCAGAGCAAACACCAAGTGATTACAATGGATTATGGCGCCAGTAAGTAATCCAACCGTGAGAAGAGCGCTAGTCGTCTTCGCACAAAATGCCGCGTGAAACGTTTTGTTTAGGAAATATGAACACACCAAGCACACACACACACACACTCGAACCCTCAATAAAGGAGACCATTGTCTTGGCTGATTTCTCCTTGAAATTAACAAAAAAGGAATTCACTCATCAACACAAGCTTCAGTTTGGCTCCGGTTCTGAGCTTTGCGATTAGGGCACACGACAGAAGAAACACCACATCTATGAAAACCATGTCCACAGTCGCGAATGCATTGAGACTACCACTTTTTCCATGTTTAAAGTTCACCGATTCTGCCCCGACGACTGGTTCGTATCGAAATTCGGCCGAGAAAATGCCCAGCAGCTGATGATGACCAGAAAAAACGCCATTTCTCCGATTACACGGCGATGAATTCCTAACTGTTTAAAAACCGACTGTAGCTCTGAGAAAGACGGAGGTAATCGTTCGCAAACACTCGCTGAAGGGATAAGGCTGTTGCAGAGGCTTTCTTGAGTGGTGCGCGAGGCATGAACAAACAAGCACACAAACACACACACACAGGCACGGACAAGATAGTCGCAGCAACAATGCACAGCGAGGCAAATGTGGGCGTGCGACAACAACACCGCGTTTTGCCACGTGAGAGAGTGAGAAATCGCACAGACGCGTGGGCGGTTTTGGTAAATGCACCGCCCACGCAACCGCACGCACACCCCAACCCCCGAAGTTGGCAGGGTGTGTGTGCGTGCTTGTGGCACGTGCAGCGAGGACCACAGCGCGATGAGTACGTGGCCGAGGCGCATTCGTGTGCAACCGGCGCCATGGGCCGTCGCGCATTGGAAAACACTGTTGGCTGAGGCGAGTCGACACCAGTCTGGGGGTCTGTCAATTTGACCAATGAGGAAGGCCCACAAACTCGCACCAATGGCCTTGCTGTGTCTGGTTAGACAACACGTTTGGCCTTGAAGGCCTGACACAAGGTCAAGCCAGAGTCTCAGCGCGTGATACAAACCGTGACAACGCTGATACCTGCATGAGATAAACAAACGCCGATGCCTCGTTATACGTAAACACCTGTTAGGGGCATTGTGCAATAGGTTTGTCGATCTAACGCATCCTCCAAAACCACACTGTGGTGAGAAGGTAGACCCGAGCCAACACCCCACAAGCTGGGTATGTGTCCATGCTGCGTGATGGAGGCGTGATATCGACGCTGGTGATAACCACGCAAGTGGAGCGGACGGTACACACGTAAACCTGATAATCGCGTCCAGAAGGTCTAATTTTGACACACAGCAACACAAACCTTCTCACACAAATAGAACCGACCGATCGACCAACTGAGCAACAGCGGCTGAGTTTCAGTTGCCTATCTTTTTATACAAACTATTATAAACTCCACGCAAGCACCTCCTTCCCCCTATTTTTTTGGGTTACTGGTTTCGTGAAGTGGCTGCTTTTTTTTCCTACATCCGACACGACGTAGGAGTACTTGTGCTGTACAGGCAACTGGCGGATATGGATCAAAGCTGTAGCCTAAACACATCATAGAGCTCGCAAATTGGCGATCGAAAGGCAGAGGCGTCGACCGTGGTTACCCGACGATGTTGGGCATGACTCAGACGTGAACTATGCGAGGCAATTTTCTATCCAAGAACAGAGGAGCGCCAAGAAATCGTCTCCACGTAGGCGGAACACGTCTGGCAGACGCTAACCAAACACGAGACCCCGTTAATCGAGGCGATTTAAGTCACAGAAACGAAAATGAACTGAGAGGGAGTGGTATTAAGAAACACCAGAACGGTCAGTTTATTGAAATATTCGATTCTTGCCAAAAAACGCCGAGTAACGCAACTCTGGCTGCTAATAGGCCAGTTCTTAGCACCCTCAGTGGTCTGAGCATGCACCAGACTCAGGTGATTGGCTGTGACCTAAACATTTACACGACCTTGTGCGCACACACCAACCCAACAGCACACAACGGAGTTGAGGCTTGAGTCGTCTCAAGTCTTCACCGCCTTCTAAGGCATCCACGCGGCGTGACGGTCGTAGAACCAAACCGGGACCACATCAACTGACGACGTCGGCGTGAGCATCTGGACCATTACCAGTTAAATTATAATTAGCCAATGTTGAACGGTGCACGCGAGTTCACTGTCATTAGTTTAAGGGGAGGGACTGCTAAAACCACAGAGAAGTTGTGACAAAGTGGAGCGTTGACAAAATGGACGCATTCAAAGTGCTCAGCCCACTTTGCACAACCACATCATTCACTTTCTCCGCGTCAAGTCGTGCAGTGAATCGTGTTGACACGGGTGTCTAGACATCACCTTGACATGCCACCGTCTTTCCAAAAACCAGTGTGTCTGTTCAGCCATCCAACCAACTCAGTTCCCGCAGAGGCCAGAGCATGCGTCCGTGTTTGTGCGTGCCTATACCTCGACCTAACGAAGTACAAGTGAGTTGAGACAGTCTTCTCAGCTATAGCGGGTCTGGAGGTCACATCAACCACACATAGGTGTCCACGTGACTTTGTTTGGCTGGCCAATGAACAAACGATGAGTCTTCACAGACTCGGGCTCTCTCTCTCTCGCTGATGGAGGTCTCGCGGTCCTCGCTGCACTAAGAGGGCGGGTTGCGATCAATCGTCAACAAACTGGCGACAAACGTGGTAACACGGATTTGAAGGACGCAGGTTTGATGCCAAAGATGTGTCGCGCGATAAACAACCGCCTGTCAACCTCGTGTTGTGGTACGATGTGTAGGCGCCTGCAAAAAAAAACTAGAACTGGCAAACACCGCTTGTCACCTCGCTTGGCGCCGTGTTGAGCGACTAACAACAACAGCTACTACTACGACGACGACTAGATGAAGCGCATTCCAAATTTCGACAACGCGCTAATACGTTCGACTCCAAACGGCGTGGCTCACAAGTGAGAAGGGGAGGGGAGAAATCGACTGGAGCAAGAGGGGGGCGAGCCAGAGCCGGCGGACTGACTTGTGCTCCACCTCCGAACACACGTCGGTGACCTTCACATGCAGGCTCGGTTTGCGTGGGGAAAACCTCATTTAGTGGCGTGGTGAGCGCACGGCATCGGCGGACATTAGCAGATGAAAAAAATGGAGCCGCTTGGCTCGTGGTTCGTGTGCGCGCACGCACGCACGCACTTGGCCTGGCACCGCGCCAGCCAATCACAAGAGCGCGGGCGTCCGGCATGCACGCACACACACACAAACCACGTGCGGCGGGTGTGCACATAACAGTTTGAACATACACACATCCTCGCGGCTGCTAAACGCGAGGGGATGGATGCGAAGTGGCGGCGGTGGTGGTGAGGGAGAACTATTGTGTGTGTGTGCGCGTGTGGTCGCACGATTTACGGCGAGGAGGTCGTTTCACGGCGAGTCACGTGTTTGGTTCTCGGCCAAGGTGTTAGTAACCTCCGCAAGGTCTACGCCAATTGCCATGATGTTGAATGAATACACACACGCACACGCACACCGGTACAACTGTTCGTGATGACGGGCTCCAACACCAGCCGCGCGCACCAATGACGCATGGGGTTGGGAGGACCGCGTGATCGAGTGGAGGGAAATTGGGGCAACGGAGTAGCCTCACTCATGTTTACCAACACTAAAAACACGGAATGCACTGTGGTTCTGGCAATCTTCTCCGTTAAAACGCACACGATTGGTCCATGTGCGAGCAGCCCACCTAGGGGGTTAGCGCGGGACAGCTACAAGTCAGACACAAATGAACACATCGCAATTAATAAGCTGTGGTGAAAATTCGCATGCGCTTGGTTGCGACAATAGTCTGGTGTTAACACGCACGGCACGCCCACGCGTATGTCATAAAATTGCAAAATATAATAGCAGCGGATGTAAAAATTAAAAAAAAAGGTGGAAGTGTGTGGGAGAAACTTTAAACCCGAAGTTTTTTCAAATGCTTAAAGATCCCACCTCCAAAACGGACTCTACTTGTGCCATTAACAGCGCCAGACGAAACTCACCAATGAGGCAGCGTTCCAAAACTTCCGCCCAGTTGAACATCTCATCCACGGTTTGATGGGCGATCGCGTGGACAGTCTTCCAGCCGATGAGAAGCATGACGTTGGACTCGCCATTCAGGTGGCAGCCGGTCTCGAAGCCGGTCACAGCGTCGAGTGGCGCCGGCGAGTTTGTGGACCTGGCGGCAGCCGTCGCCTGCTCCAGATCCTGCACGACCGCGCGGTCCGCCTGGTTGCACATCTCCGTGACAGGATTCGACACGTAGCCCGAGTGCGACTGGGACTGAGGGAGGTTGCAGTAGTAGTTGGAGCGGGCAGTTAGGCTGTGGAACATGTTCACGGCGGGCTTGGCATAGTTGCCCAAGGAGCTCGAACCGCTGCTGCCGCTGCTAACCTTGGCGTCGGACTGGAGGAGTGGACCGGTGGCCGCAGGTACACAGCCTCCGCCGCCCCCAGCCAAGTTCGGCGAGGCAAAAGCCGCGGCAAAATCGTCGTGGGATTTACCAATGTAGAGGTGGAGCACACCTAGAGTACAGAGGGGAACAGAAGGCTTGATACAAATACCAGTCTCAACCAACGCTGAAAATAGAACAAAGTCGGAGTTTGCAATGCCTGCCACACCAAGCCCCAGTTGCTTAATTACTGGCTTGTAAACAACCAATTGTCACACTGAACAGCTGTTCCGGCGAGCAGAAGGAGCAATCTAAAGACCTTTCCTAGGCCAATGACGAAAAAAACAGACGGTTACTCAACTTGCCCACTCCCCCCATCCACCAACCAAATAGATGGTACGACTGCGTTCAAGTGCTTTTCCACACCTGTTCCGCCTACCAGACTTCACAGGGGCGACAGGAATAAGAGAATGGGAGCAGGCGTCAAGAGTGTGTCCGTGTTGGTTAAGTTGTGTTGCCAAGTGTGTATCGGGGGGGGGGGGATTGATGGGTGATCTTTAAAT
>UXSR01000259.1:0-50560 GCA_900604375.1 Mesocestoides corti
CGAGGATTTACACGGGACAAGTGATTCCTCCAAGGTGTTCATAATAACCTTACTTGGTCCGGTTGAAGCGTCAATTATTTTTTGATCAACGACTCCTTTAGTAATAAAACTATGATATAGAGTTTTATGATTTAGTCGTCTTTTTTTCTAAAAATATTTGATCTTTTCACTAGTCTGCATTAATTTCTGTTGTTGGCATTATTCTGAGTGTGCATGTGGTCGACTAATTTAAACTGCGTAAATGTAGGATACCCAATCCCTTGTCCTGAAGATATTTAATTTGTTGAGTAGGACTAATGGGTCAAATACAATTTGAAAACGTCCATTTGACGCCTCCATGCTCTTTTCGTCGCCCTGAATTTACTATTTCTCTATTGTCATTGTCACTGCTTGGTTGCAGACCTTTCCAGAGGCCAATCATTTGCACACAAACAGCGGATTAGCTGAGCTCGATTTTGTCCAGCATGTCTGCTCTCTTATACGTAATTATGTAGAATTCCCGAGTCATAGTATGAATAAAATTTGTGCTTCAGAACGGGCTTTATTGACCAATCACGAGCCAGAGCCACACGTCAGAGCCTTCCATCCGAGTCCACCACGCTGGCCACACTGCTCAATATATACTGCACCTCGGTCGCGTCCTTCTCTGGTTGGCTGCCTTCCTTTCCCGCAAGCCGTTGGATCGCAGAGAGACACAGGATTGGCTGAGGCCAGGTGGTCCAACATGTCTGCGCCCTAATTCGACGCCACACCACACAACACACATAATTGCTGTTCTCTGGCGACTTGCGCTTTTTCTTTAATGGGTGACCCGATAGCTAGTCGCTGCAAGGACGTTAACGTTTTATCAGATTGTTCTGGGAGTTCCAAGCAAGTACAAGGGTTTTATGATTCAGCTGCAAAAAATCCGATAAACTCTTCTTTAGATCAACGTAGTAGATCACGCATTTACTACTTGCGCAATTTAAATAACTGGGTAAAGAGTACTGTGATTGCTGACTTTCTTGATAAACTACATGACAAAAAAACTGGCCAACATATTAGGGTCTTAGACGTTTGCTGTGGAAAGGGTGGAGACCAGCTGAAATGGCTTAAAGGCCGCGTCGATCATGTAACGTTTGTGGATATTTCCTCTGCATCTATCGACATATGCAAGCAACGATATACCTCTCTAGTTAACAGAAATGGTCATGGTCAGGTATTTTCGGCGGAGTTTATTGTTCATGATTGCACCAAAACGCTTCAATTGAAAATGAAGTACGACCTGGTTAGCTGTCAGTTTGCTCTTCATTATGGATTTGAGAGCATTGGTCAAGTAAGCCTTCTTGAATTATTGCCATCGTGGACTTTTCCATACATTATATTTCTTTTTGCGTTCCTTACATTAATTTGTCAGACAGTTGAAGGCCAATTGTATTTGTACGTAGACTTGACCATTCACGTAATGGTGAATTTTACCAAACGGTGTCTTGCCGTCTATTTGCTAAGTTACGTATTCATTGAGTAAGTGTACACCTGATTGGTAAGAGATAACTAAACGCTGTGGGCAAGTGAGTCCCCCCCGGATTTCAAATGTACACCTTATGCTAATCGGTTAACTTTCAAAATAGTTACTTATATCACTTTGAATGTGATTATTCATTCCTGGGAGTTTTCAAAACTACGTTGTTACTTTTAAATCGTGACAGGTGATATTTTTCTTTGACCTATTATCAAGTTTGCCACCATATTATCGATATTGTTATCAACAATAATTTTTTAGTATTAATAGTAGTAGTAGTGTGTATACGTATTATTCAATGTCTACTCCTTTAATGGTAGGTAGCATGCAGATCTGCAGTTTGGGTGTAAATGAGACAATCACCTATGTTCATCAGATAATTGTGCAAAAACGTGTCCTTAAATCAGCTTAAAATCATTTATATTAAGTGGTGAAATACTAGAATGCTGAAGAAGATATCGTGGAATTCCGGGAAAATTCGCTTTAACGCCTGGAGGGTCATTTGTTTTGGATTTTCCCATTAAATAAAAATGCCAATTTGAAAAATACCTGACGGAAGTTGTTAAAACGTTACAGACGTTTATTTGGTTCGCTTTTTCAGTAGTACAGAGCCAAGCATTTGTGATTGTTAAACACTACCTGTGGATTTTAAAAGGATATTCCACAATGTCATTTGCCATCTCCAAGTCTAACTACACTGTTTGATTATGGCCTTTGCGTCTATCTCTGTAGACCGCAATTTTTTGTATAATCGGATTAAAAGCAAGTGTTCATTCCAAAGTCGTTAGCGGTGTCACAGTTACTTCTGTTATCTTGATGTCAACGAGTGAAACAACCAGTCGCGTCTGGTTTAACATAACTCGTGTCAGATTTGCAGAATGGAAATCCGTGCTGCATGCCCTTACGGTATAATTTGATCGGGTTTTGATTACGTACATTACCGAATAGCATTGGTTGGGCCAATACAAACATGAGCCACATTTAAATCAATTAAAACGACTCTTTTCGTCGCCAAGTTCTACGCCATATGCTTGCATTTTTTTATTTAAATGGTTATTCCTTTTGGTTCAGACGACCTACTAAGTACAAAATAGTTTTTTTTCTAGTCAATGGATTTTGAATGGTTTCAGTAAGAACATAGGGTGTCTAATAATTGAGATTCGAAAATGTCTTGTTCTAGCGTTAATGGTGGTAAGAGCACTAACCTACTCATATTTGTGACTTTTTCTGTAACAGGCCCGAATTATGCTACACAATGTAAGTTCAGCTTTAAAAGAAGGAGGATACTTTATTGTTACACTACCAAACGCCTACGAAATTGTCAGCAGACTCTCTCGAAGCAAGAATAAAAGGTCTTTCGGGAACTCGATCTACACAATTACCTTTGATGAGCCCTTCGAACCAGACCAACCCATGCCTCTGTTTGGGGCGCGCTACCATTTCCAGCTAGAAGGCGTCGTCGACTGCCCGGAGTATTTAGTCTATCCCCCTCTGCTTAGAGCCATGGCCGAAGAGGTGGGTCTACACTGTGTCTGCGGTCCCCTGCCGTTCTCCACTCAAATGCGCAGAGCCACTCGCGACACGCCGCACAACGTCCACCTCCTCCGCAATATGGATGCACTGGAGACATGGGCAGAGCGCTCGGAATCTCCTCATGGAAATGGCCGTGATCGAAGTAGAAGTCCGTTGGGACCTCGAACAAGTTTTTCGAAACCTCTGATGGCCTCAAGTGAGGCTGGTTCCTACGCTCATGTAGAACGTAAATACGGTTCTCTACGCCTTCCAGTGGGCACACTATCGAATCAAGAGTGGGAGGCGTTCTGTATATATTGTATTTTTGTGTTCCGAAAAAAAGATATTTAAGCCGTTGTAGTATTCATCCAGTCCAGATGTTTAATGCGGTGGATTTTGTAAACATTACCCAATTGGAGTAACTGGGACATGTAGTCCCTCCAAACATGGCTTTTACTGCAAAACAGAGTCCACTCATGAATTCCCACACATCAGTCACTACACAAGATGCAGTCATTTACTACCGAGACCCAATTGCAGTCGCCTCTGAACCTCCTTGCCCCGACCATCCGCGGTATCTTAGTCAGTTTACTCCTCGGAAACAGCTAACCACCAAGTCCATGCACGATATTGTGAATTAAGCTGTGGCTGTCATTACAAAATATACTATTGCAGAAAACTTACACTGTCCTCTAGTAATTGCATTCACAAGTCCAGTGTCATGCCGGTGCGATGTCAACATCCCTGAACTTCTGGATCCGTAGCACTGGTTCGGAATTAAACCGACCTCAATAAAAAGTAGCTGTATGGACCCTCCTTCGAATCAGAAAGGCAACAAAGGACTATTCTAAATGCTCTGGTTACAACGTAAAAGTGCTTCTCAAAAATTGGAGTCATGGGAGGGTCTTCAACCCACTCGTTTTCAAAGCTCAACAGCTCGCACTGCCTTAATCACCAATTTTTCGGCTTTCTAGTTATGGAAACATGTTTTCATCTCAAATCTTAGCATTGCGAAACCACTAACAGTTTCTTGTGGGAACGCAATTATTTGATGATCCACTTTTTTGCCTATAAGAGAATTTCGTTCCTCAGATCTGGTCGGTAACTTTTGAACATGAAGACGTGCAAACATGAATAATTAAAACCACTTACTATAAATGGCTCAGGACCTCGTGTTGTTTTAGATTTTGATGACCTTGCAGATTCGCACTTCAAGTGAAATTATTAGCCAGCTGTAATTAATTCCCATGGAATGGTTCTCGCCGAGTTCGTTGAGTTCACAATGTAATGGTGATCTTGGAGCCCCATTCTTGTCAGTACCCTTTCGACCAACACTACACTTCCACGCGATATACCACCTGCTCACGTAAGTTTTAGCGCATATATCGATGGATCCAGAAGTAAAACGGCTTGACTGCTCCTCTTTGGCGGCAAGATACAGCTCATACATGCATGCAGCAGCAGCGGTGGTAAGATTAACACGGAGGTGGGCTGTAGAGCACAAAGCGGCTCAATACATGTTTGCTATCGTGTGCACGATATACAACCGCGAAGATCCATTTAAGAATTCAAACAACGTTACGAATTTGCCACGTTAGTTATAATTGTCCTGGTATCGTGTCATTTACTTGAGTGGATATGCACCAATCTCACGGGCAAGCGAAATTAGTTAAAACACGATATTTTCAGGAAAAAGGACATAGGTCAAATCCAATATGATTGGAGCAAAGGAGGGAGTTATTTGCTGCCATGAAATCCGGCGAGATTTAGAAAAAGGGAGGAAAGAAGCTGTGAGCTCATGGAGCGGACAAAACAACGCATTCGTATAGTTATGTACAGAGAATTCCCGATTTCAGGATCATCCATATGCCAAAATAACGAGCCTGTAGGTTGTGTTTGTGCGTGGTTTTATGTGGGGGGTGGAAACAGACCAGAAAGGTTATTGTTTAAAAGGCAACCAACAAGGGCTTTGGTGTGGGTATTGCTCGGGATACGCGCAGACCTGATCACTTAATCGTGCAGAAAGAGGGCTGCAGAGGTTTCAGTGTCCTTCAGGGAACAAAACGGCTGTTGAGAGGGTGGGGGAGGTAAAGAACCACCAACGATGGGATCTTGCATTGCGTCGACGAGATTCTGCACTGCTTGCAAATCATCGTTCTAAAGTGCGAATTTTATGCATTACACACTTTTCGAGTAAATCCCACCGTCAGACAAGGATAGTAATTAGTCAGTTGCGAAATGGACTTACGGTCTGTCGGGAATGGGTACAGATACCAGAATGTTACAAACCTGTGTTACATCGAAACAATAAGGCACAGCATGAGAGGTAGACGCTTCTCTTATGTGGATGCTTTAATTTATTGTACTTATTAAATAATTAAAGCCGAGAAGAGGGGAGATAGCTTATCATTTCGAGCACCACCTCAACATTAAACCCATTAATTGGACCTAAGCTCGGCCAAACTGCAGGAAAGATAATGGATAGCCTGAATCCGCCGGTGAACCTAGCCTACAGACCGGTTTTAAACTTACTGGAAAGAGAATACTCGGTGCACCACTATCCTTTATCTCCTCGCAATCAAAGCCCTGACCGGAAGCTCTTGTCACCGGCTGTTCGAGGCCTTCCACGCTATCGTCACCCCCAGCCAACATTTCTAACTCAGGCCCACTAAGCACAAGAGCTTCTTCAATGTTCGGGTTGGATTGTTGAAGGGAGCGTTGTTGATGCGAGACGCCTCGTTGCGCTTGGACAGGCGATGGTGAGAGCAATTGACTTATCTGCGATGTAATCGATTGTCCTCCGGTTGAGTCTTCCGGCAGCCCATCAGATTGTTCGAAAAAGGTAAATCCTTCGCCACCCGAAACCGGTGGATGGAATGGCTCCATTAGACCAGGGTCAAATAGCATCGTGGTCGTGGCCGCGTTGATGTCAGGAGACACTTTGGCTGATTGGCCACTAACAAAATCGGCAGGGTGGGAAAGCTGGTGGTTAAGACTCGGACCCCAGTGCTGCTGAGATGGCACCACATCTAAAGCCAATACATATGAAACATTTAAGTTACAAAGTAAGAAGCACAGAGACAACCGACGAATGCTAACAGACAATGCAATCTCATCCAAAAAGCCTTCTACCGATTTTCTGGTTAAACATGAAGACAGGATTGTGAAATATCGTGTGGTGGTCTAAGTGACTGGAGGTGAGGTTGCGTACCGTCTAGTAGAAAGAGGGTTGTTTTTCAGAAAAGATCAGATTTAATGGGTCACAAAGTTGTGGTCACTTTTGTGAAATTGCCAGTGGATTTCGCGGACGCTATTACCTATGGAGCTTACATCACAACAACATTCCAAATGAGTTCAGTAGGGCTTGGTGGATTTAGTGACTGGCTGATAATTGAAGAGAATCTGACAGAACACATGTGGGCGGCATACTCTCACGACTAGCCTCTTTCCTTCTAAAGAAAGAAGTGAAAACAAAGAGTTAATGAGTTGGATCTCTAGCGTGCACTAACCATAACTTAAATATTTCTGGTCCTTAAGCAGGCATGGAAATTATACACACTCTTGACGAACATCGGGGGTTCGATTTATCCTGTAATTAACGATCAGATCTGAATATTAAACGAGTCGAGATTAAAAAGGAGAATCTCAAGGTGACGATGACGTTGTGTGAAATTGTTGCAATTAAAGTGAGGAAAGGAGCCTACTGTTTGGTGTGCAGGGAGGCAGCTTTGTGGGAAGTGAGCGCTGTTGGTGGAAAGTTTGCGGCCGGCCGAACTGTTGGGGTGCGGTGCCCAGGGGCCCGGGTTGAAAGTCGCCGCCAGGGGAGAATCCTGAGAAGGAGGCAGCGGACGACGATGAGTTGACGGGAGCACCGCCATTTCCGTTGTTCACTTGCGGTCCTCTAGGCCCATCTGGCCGAGGTTGGTGCCTCAAGGTCACTGTGGGGGCAGAGGCAATAGGAAGGGAAGGAATGTTCGGACTTGGGCGGAATGCGGCTGTGGAGGAAGGCAGAAAGGCGTCGAGGTGCTGCTCTCCCATAGAGATGAGACCGGGTATCTGTGTAAAAAAAGATCAGGTTAGTGGATAAATAAATCAAAAAACAAGTCAAGAAGGTGAGAAAATCTGGATAGAACTGAAACATTACTAGTAAAATCAGTCTTCTGTACGTAACATAAGCTGATCGAGCTTCTGTGAGAAATTTTGCACAGATAAGAACCTACTACATATGCTAGAAACAACACATCTACTGGGAAATAGTTGGTAGTACGTGAAAAACGTACTTTAGCATCACAAGGTCGTGAGCCAACCGGAGCATAGAGTTGGCGTTGTTGGGAGACGTATTGTTGGTACGGGAGAAGAGGAGGTGGCCCGTTCCGCCCCTGGACGTAGTGGAAGCCAGGACCCGATAAATGAAGTGGCTTAAAAGCATGAGATAACAGTAGACCGTTGTAGTTCTGTAGCCCCTGACCCGAGAGTAGACAATGCTAAGTCAGTAGAAATTGCAGTCTGTCTACATTATTCAATTACCAACTCATCACGTCATTTTTACCTATATAGTAGCAATTAAATCCACAACCACGTATTATTTTAGCCGCTCACATATAATCGCTTTAGTGAGCGTAAAATTAGAGTGGCAAGATCTATGAGAGAAATGCGCCGAGAGGCTATTGGATTCCACGCGTCAATTCGCCGAGTTACATGGTTTTCCAAGAGAGTTGCATTGAACTCCTTAGTCGCAAACATTTGGGCGTACAAGTAGGCAGTCGGAGCTTCATTGTAACACGCTGACACCTTAACCACCAAGCGTTGTGCACGTTCGAGTAAACCGCGTGAAAAGGGGCCCTCGAGGAGCTCAACCTGTACCGGCTTCGGGTATGTGCAGTTGCACATACACACGCACACATCGATCGCAATCGGGAATATTGGTACATCAAGTAACGGACAAACGCACACCAACACCAAGGAAATGCCCGTATAATACACAAACAGGTTTGCGCGCATAAAGTCTGACGTTTCGGTGGTTTCCGTGTATGCTGCGAGGACGAACGTGCACCTGCAAGCAAATAACCGCATACACCTCCGTGGGTGTGCACGCACACGTATCCAAATGGGTAAATGGAGGCAGGATCAATGACAACGGTAGTGGATTTGCTGGAGTCGCATAAGTAGGCCACTTTAATTACGCCAGCACAACAGGTCAGAACAATGCCTCGACACTAGAAGAAACCGTGCGTCTACCAAATGCTTGGGCGATCGATTCAAAGGACAGACAATGAAACGGTTCGCTAGAGGTTTTTAGGGTGCAATTTGCGAAAACGTTTTTGCAGGGAACCACACTCCGCCAAGATGCACGCACTTGTTGCAACCTTTTCCCAAGTTAACATTTTAGCAATCATTGCTTAAGTCACTTTAACAACGTTTCTTGCGGGTTCCCAGGAGATTTGGAAACGAAGCAATTACCAAAATGAGCAATTAAGGATTATGAATTTGCTATCTGGTCAACTTCCATGATAAAGATCCCAGGGCTTGTATGACTGTTGGGTGGTTAGCGCTGAACAAAAAAACCTATCACCAGGACTTTTTTTTTAAAAAAAAAAGCACTTTCCCAAGATAGTCGACGTGCTAAAATGTCGGACCGATGATCAAAAATGACAAGGGTAGGAATAAAGTTAACGACACTTCAACATTTACATATGCAACAAAAAAATCCAACTAAAATACAAAAACGGCAAACCGATTTACAAGGGAAAATCACGACAGATCGCATCTGGATTTTCAAGTGCTCATGATCATGTGTACTTTGCTTGATGATAATTAAGAAAGGGATCATTGTTCGTATTTCATAATCTGCATTCTTAAAAACTATGATTAAGCAGAACCTTGTGAAATTACTACCATCGCGTCTGGCAGTTACAGCAGTCGCAATCAACAATAGTGCTTAGTAACCGACATGCAAACCTTTACAATTCTGAACTGACGACTAGAAAGTTGAGCGCTGAGCTGTATTACACTGTGCGACTGGATGATTTTCACCTCTATAACAAAGGATGAAGCTACTTGCCCGTTGGTGGAATTTCGCTCAATCACGACATGGGGTCATTTTTGGAGCTTTGAGTGGATCCATATGGGACGCCAATTTGACACATAGGGAGGAAACAACAACAAGGCTAGCCCGCATTAACTTAAAACAAAAACACTTTTATTGTAAGCTAGGTAACCTCCGCTTCGGAAAAATCAAATTCTGCAGGCAGAAGTCACACAATCTCGAAACACGAGTCACCAGTACGTGAACAGTGGCCAATCGCAGCATGGTTTACAGACCATGTTCAATTGGATGGGCGCGTCAATAAAACAGGCCTGGCGCATTTAACGACGGCTCTGTTAATTCACGCTGTTCCTACATGAATATTAGAACCAAATTGTCTTTGCTAACTAATCATAGGTGCGTTAAGACCTAGACAAGGACTTCAATAGTTAATCTTGGCAAATCCTCCAAGCTGCAAAACTGAGGTTAAAATAGGAAACAAGATGAAGTGAAGAGCAGTGTGAAGACTTCGTTACACTTAAACTCTAGAATACAAACGCAGCAAGCTGGAGGCAATTTATTAACGAATGGAATAATTTTGCATTCAAACGCTATAGAGTTGCAAATCAGGGCCTAATCAAAATTAACTCAACGAGTCAAACATGTAAGGCCTCCAACTACACGACTAACTCCACAAACCAAAGTACTACTGACAAAAGGTAGGTTTGTTGAAATGAATGCGCAAAATAGAATAGGTTTCTGTCACCGATTTTATATATCACATTGTAATTTTAAACGAACAACGGCAGAATATTGACAAGACACCCAAAGGTACATATAAATTATAGCAAATCCAATGGGAAGAAATTAAGGCGATGAGACGACGACTGTAAGGAATGAGGCCGGTATTGAACTGAGTAAGTTGGAAATCCAACGGAACCGCCCGCACATAAACTTTGCGAGAACGAATTCGACAAACAGTTCTAGGTTGTGGTGCTCCCCACGACATGAAGAGCAGGCCAATTAAGCCAGATAGTCCACCTAGGTGTGGGCGTGATTGCCAAGCGGACAGGTGCTCAGGCAGGGCATAATGGCCTGCATACACAAGCGCATTGGGTCAAATCAATGGTAGCCATTTCTAAGGCTGGGTATCGTGGTGGCAGTGGACGCACACATAAAAGCAGCCGGCAACAGAAGGGGCGAGTGAGATAGCCACACACACACACAGACACACACACACACCAGGACGGAATTAGTGGCGTAATAATTGGTTGAATGCACACGCACGACTCCGCACGGTAAGCATGAGCATCATGCATGCACGCACGCACGCACGCACGCCCTTGACGTCACCGTATATGCGAGCACATGAACGCACTGCAGTTGGACCTCACGTGGTCGTCAAGCTATTGGCGAGCGGCGCGCGCGCCGGTACGCGCATTACGCAATGGACGAGCAATCTGGGGTGAGGAGAAACACGCACTACAGAAGACCTTGTGCATGCTAGCGCCGTTTACGCGCAGCCACAAGCGGGTTTTTGTTATCGTTACGTCGGAACAAAGAAAAGGAAACAATGACGGGAAACAGGGTAGGAAATGAGCACGAGTTGTGGGTTTTTAGAAGTAAGATGCTGCACAAGTACCCTAAGCTGGAATGCATTCATATAAAAACAAGGGATTTTCTATTGAATTAACAATATGAATTCAGCATAAGCCAATGATGATGCGTTTCCCGTTGTTTAAATGTGACACGAAACGGGACACCTACGAAAAGTGGGTCGCGAAAATTAATTGCATTCGTTCATTTTTAATCAAAATCTATAAAGATAGTACTAATGTGTAATTTAACTTTACTGGAGTGCATGGAGTCGGGCCGTACACAGAAAAGTATAATCGTCTATGCGGCAAGTGCTCTGCTTAGGAGATGCAACGATGTGAAATCGATTGGCTGGGAGAAATTGCAAATTGGGTGAGGTTCAAGCCATTTGAATGTCCTGGAAGCAGATCGTTTTCCTTTCCATAGGACATCAAGAGACCACAACGTTTTTTTTTAAAATAGTACAATACAAATATATTCAAAGGTAAAAATTACCTGAAGACCTCCGGGAACGGAACCTGGATTGGCCAAACCCTAAAATAGGTAAGAGGCCAGTATAAGTGTACATTTCAGGGTTGATTTATAGCAAATTCAATCGTTAGATAAATTTAAACAGGATAAGTTTAGTTGGGCAATTAGGCATCACACACAAGTCAGTGAGCACACTTGATAACGAAGGCTTATATCTCTAGATTATCATCCGCTTGAAACTGTGTGGGAACTACTTACTGGTGCGACCATTAGGCTCGATCACACACCACAAGAATTTGGGGTTTACTAGTCAAAGGCTTCACCTTGAATTCCGGGATGAGAACGCATTGGATGGCCAACGCATCAGCAGCATCACGACAACTGCAGATAGTGAAATAATAAAAAAGTTCTACCCGGAGACGGTGACCACTAGCACCTTTGCATAGGTAATTACAAAAAGGAACCAATGTAGGCCTTTAGTAACACGAAGTGGTTCTGGGGGAAAAACATCAACCACATACGCATTGCACGAAATCACGGCCCTCAAACTGCCTCAAATATCCCATTCGGTGATTGTGCGGCCTTCGGAATAGGACGCAATTTAACAAACCACCGTAAATCGATTACTACATACGAGATTAGCAGCTCATGAAATTGTCACAAGCACCGAATAATTCGGTTGATGACATGTCCAGCAGGCGTGGGAAAATAGCTCTGTAGGACAGAACCAAGTTACACCCAAATAACTGCACGCATGCATACGAACGCTTCAAGGACGTGGTGAGATAATGGAACATGATTATCGATTGGACGCGCGAACGCACGAGGCGCGGTCACACGCCAATTTTGAGCATATTCGCCGCACCTGCACGCGCGCGCGCGCGCGCCCTTGTAGGTGTGATTAAAGAAACCTCTACTGACGGCCGTTGGAGTGCTGTGCGTAGGCTTTAAACATGGTAGATCGCAAACGACGAATGAAAAAAAAAAGACGCAATATATGTGCTGATGGAACGAAAAACTTACGAAATCGTAGAAGGCACGCGCATCAGAGGAATGTTTGAGGGTATCCCGTCTTTCAGGAGCCGCACAGTAGAGATCCCAAAAGACACTAAAATAACAAAGAATATTTTCATAACAAATTATAACACGGCTTACTTTTTATTTAGGAACCAATCTCGCAAGACACCGTGCGGTAAAATCTAAGAATCAGAAACGTTGGAACTTGTGAAAGAGTCCAATTGCTTATTGTTTACAAAAAGTACACAGCACAAACTAGTATTTTGGAGTATTCAATTTTGATTTACATGGTGATAAGTGCATGTGAAGAAATGACACGGATAAACTTACCTCCACCATGAGAATAGGAAACCAGGGGCCTCGTTGGGAACTATGTGTTTGTCCCAGCCGATCTGAACAATACAAATGAGTGGAGTTATGGAGAAGTAGAGAATTCGAAGTCAAGGGAAGTTCAAAAGTGTTTCAGTGAAAACAGGAAGTGTGAATTGCGTGACTTAAGAGATCATTACAGCAGGTGTACAACAGGCGAGTAAACTTAGCCCACGTAAACAACACACAGGCGAATTGTTAGGGTTTCTGAAAAAATCACTCTCCCCAAAGACAAATGAACTACGACAATCCGATTATCAGGATGTGTGAAAGGACCACGAGAACCGAAAAAGCGACACAACTCAGGTAATCAAATGAGATACTTGGAAAATACATTCTAAGCATTAATGAAAATCGGTCGAAGAGTATTAGGGATAGCGTATGCACATGCAGATCGACACAAATATCCAAAAATCGAGTAAAATATTATCGTGATCACAGAGTACAAGACAGACTCGATACTAACTGACAATCACCGGATCTTAAGATTTAAAATATTCGTGTTATTTATGAATGGGACGTTAAGTCAACAGTCGCAGCATAGATGCAGCATAGCAAAGCAATCCCCGATACTATAAGAATAAACTATGGTCAAGAGCCTCAGTTTGGTACCCACTTTTGTGGCAATTGAGGCGTGTTATCAAAAGAAGGCACGAGGAAACACATGAACTTGCTTAAACACTACCTTTATAGTAGGAAAACTTCCTTACTTTTGGAAAGTTATGATTGGTTCCACATCAAAGACATTAGAATTCCTTTTTTTTTCTATTAATGTGACAACACGAAAAACCCACTTCTAACTTAGATTATGCTATTCTCTGCAAATCTATCGATCGCTTCATAGTCTTGTCACGTCAAATTAGCCCGGCGCTGATTTACGGTTCTGTGGTGAGTCCAACAGACACCAGCAGTTCTACCCAAAAAGAAATGACGACTTCATGCAAGACAAGCAGAAAGAGCAGTTGAGGACTACCAGACTATTGAGTGGTTCAAAATTTGGGACTGCAACCCGCACGAAGCTGCTTCCCGATAACAATAGCTTCGAAAACAGGAAAAGTAGGATCGTGTTGTTAGACACTGCTGCACCGTTACGTAATAGTGATTCATAATGGAAATTTGCCACGGAGAAAATTTCCCGTGTAGGAACTCTATTGTGCCCAAAGATGGAGCGAGAGGCTCCGGTTTCGGTGTCCACCCTTGAGTCAACAGAGAATGCAGCCCACAATGCACGCAAACACGCCCAGCCCCCAAATGTGAAAACCTGTGCTAACAAGAAACAGCTTACAGTTATGTAAGTGGGACAGAGTGCAGCCGTCAGAGGTGGCCAGCACAACTAACGGAAGTACCTTTGCCACAAGACTTTTAAAAGTAACGACTGGTATCCGTGAGACCACTCATAGCATCCTGTGTGGAGGCATGTAATTCAGCGCTGTGAGAGATGCTTTGAAAAATAAGCACCAACAAGTCAATGAGTGTGGTTCGAGTGACCGAGTTGAGCCATTATGATGTGAATGTGATAGGATTGACAAACTGAGAAATCGACACAAGCTTGTGCAATTTTGCGGACAAAAAATAGGTACATAGACACCTTGCAACTAATAGTCAAGTTTCAAATGCGAGCAAGCAGGTGACACAAAATCGTGTAAGTTTGACAGACGCGGTGAGTTTTAACCAGCCGTTAAATTCGCTTTTGAGTGATAAGAAGTCACATAAAGCATAATCCTACAACCACAAACGCGACCTAAGTAACTGAATAGCACTGAAGACTACTTTTTTGAAGAATTTACAAGACATCAAATGGGTGAGGTTATCGATCAACTACAAGCCTCGAATTGACACAATAAGTCCCATCAAAGCAGACTACAGACCAAAACAAGAAATATAATTGAGATGACAGAAGCAGCACATGGGATTGCGTTCAATTAATCTGAAAATGACGAACTTCACGTAAATTTAGTCTTCCGATATACGAACTTGTTTGATAAAAAGGAACGTAATAGAGCGTTGAAATGGAGGGAACCCAATAGAATGAAGTAGCTGCTCTACTGAGTCATCTTAACTTCGTATTTACACACTGCTCCGACAGTTTCGTAAAACTAGGATCGGTTAATGAGCTGTTCTTTATTTGACCCCAACGCCTTGCAAGCAGCTGGGCGCAATACCCAACCTGCAAGACGCTGCAGCCACCGCAGAATACTGCACATATTTGTGTGTGTGCACTTGAAGATGAATGAATGCCAACCCCTACAGTAATGCCTATAGTCAATATATTGCCCTGGTTGAGAACTGACGTTGGACTTTCAAACGGTTGTAGAATTCAGTAGGACATTTAAGAATCAAGAGGCATTTTTTATACAATGTATATTCACCTATGATGGAGATAATTTTATACCTAAAGCTAGCGAGTGACCCAAAAAGCAAAGTCAACGATTTAGTTGGTAGGCGAAACAATCATTTGTGACCGGAACCTGCGGCCATGATACTTGAACCACTGCATACACAAACGTAATAACCTACGTAAGAGAGTAATTAGCCCGACTTTGACTTGTGGGATGTCAACACCGGGCACTTGCGATCCACAACGGGCTTAGTGTTAAGCAAAATCAGATCCAGATCAATGTAAAAGAGTCTACTTCGCGAACGACTGGCGCGGGACGATAGGCAGTAGCAGTGAGAAATGAGAATACGGAACAGACAATACAAGATTTCCACTAATGGAGTTCAGACAATAAACAAAACGACGAATTCGTAGGCTCGAGTATGGAACAGTGCCTTGACTTGTGACGAGCAGTGGACAAACCTTTCCCTACATAAAGCAGGACGCGTGTTAAAGAAAAGCAGGCAAATATCGGAGGGCCGCTTCGGTGAATCAACAAGACGATAGAAAAAAGTCAAATCACATAATCAGAGTTAAGTAGTGACAGGAAAAGCAGTCATGTACTCGACCGATTAGTAGGGGCTTCAGGATGCTCGACTGACAACATGAGTGGCCATTGGACGAGAAACCACAACAAACACGGCGCATGACTCACTGCCGCCAACAGGCCAATTTATGTTGGGTGATGCAATTGCCGTGGATGTGTGTGGAATTGGCGCAGAAATACGCGCCAGACATACGAGGAGGTTTTAAGGCGCCTTGCCAGATTGAAATTGGATTAGCAGTAAAGGTCACCGACAAGCACAGGATATTATAAAGGGAATCCCTTGCCTGTCGGGAGGGTTTCATTCAGTTTTAAGCGGCTCATTTTAGTGGTAGCGTACGTGTAGAACCCGTACGGGCATTGAACTCAAATATCTTTCCTCGGTTCAACACACAGGACTATAATATGACAGCGAATGATGCGTGAACTCACTTCCTGGAGGAATGTTTGAGCTGCCTTTTGGGCACCGGAGTAGACCAAGTATTCGTACACGTAGAGCGCAAGTCTAAAAAATGTTCAAGGTTTTGAGTTTCCCCAAAAGAATACAAGAAAGTGATGGATACACGACCATGGCGACATATGTGGCATACCAATATGACACAGAGTACGTTAATGAATACGAATCAAGCACAACGGAATAATAATCACCACAACTTCATGGTATTTTCATCTAGCGAAATTATCAACCAATAAGTTCTTAATTTCAGATACAGAAACATGGATCTAGGACGAATTAAGGATAACCTAGCAACATCTCTTATGGGTTGGGAGGGAATGCATATAAAATACTAGTTTCAGCAAAACGTTATCAGGGTTAAATCAAAGAGCTAAATAGAGTGTTATAGACGCAAACAGATTGCGTGCCTAGGCTTGGTTACAAGATAACAGAATCGTCGAGGTCAAATTCATAAGAGAGCACTACCTCAAGTACTTAGACAAAATGTTGTGTTTCAGTGGCAGCAAATAAATATTTAACAGCAAGAAGTTCAAAAGCATTCTGGAGAAAAATGGTAAGAACAAGTTTCTGACGTTAAGCAGTGGCTCAGGACACAAGTAATGTGTGTAGATCCAAACTAAAGCAAAGGTCACGGAAATCTAAAATTGGGTGACGAAAACCGGATACGAGATGAATTAACTAAAACTGAGGTAAGAGAATTAACAAGGGGTCGTGAAGTAATGCATTCTTTTGAATGATCATCAACAACAGAAGTTACATGAAACAAGGTAATAAATCCGATAAAACTGGACATGTGCGTTACCTACAGTGCAAGTAGGGATTTGGAGAAAATTAATTTGCTATCAAACAATTTGCCATTATTGCTCGAATAACAAGAATCCATTACAAAAATGATGAAAGAATGTCTTTCTTTACCTTGATGAAATACACATTAAGTTGAAATAAACTTTAATGAAGACAAGACCTCCAAGGAGGAGTTTTATCAACCCAAACAAGCTGGGAGGTTTTCGCCAAATATTGAAATTGAAAACAGAAACAAAGCAAAATGTTTCACATATAAAATCATCCAACAACAGTACTAATGAGGGTTCAACTGTGATCTATGGGATTAATGAGATAAGTCAGAATGCAAGTGTGGTCAAAAACATTGGTGGGATATCATAACATGAATGCAGTAGAAAAAAAGAAAAGGCCGAGAAGCCAAGACTTAACTTTTGCAGTCTACCAAAAAATCGATAATGTTCAATCAATAAGTAAACGTAAAGCTGAAATTCAAAAATTCAAGAGACATTACTTTTCACTAGCTTGTACGTCCGAAGGCGATCCAAAGGGTTTCGCCTTGCCAAACATTGAATGGCCCTACAGTCGATTTGCTATGGACC
Source organism: Mesocestoides corti (assembly GCA_900604375.1). Classification (NCBI taxonomy): domain Eukaryota; kingdom Metazoa; phylum Platyhelminthes; class Cestoda; order Cyclophyllidea; family Mesocestoididae; genus Mesocestoides; species Mesocestoides corti. The sequence continues at coordinate 17,252 of UXSR01000259.1, forward strand.
CTGAATTACTAAATACGCTGGTTTTTCCAAGGCATAAATTAAAAACTCGAAAAAAGAACAGCCACGACACAGGTGTGAACAGAAACAGCCGTAGGATCAAGGCGATTGGCTGTTCTCAACTCAAAGTTGAAGCAGGTCCCTGATAGGTCCGTTTAACACCACAATCAATTGGTCAATTTAGCGTGGTTAAGGTCATTTGCTTTGCGCAAATTTAAACAAAATCAACATTGATAAATTTTTATAATTATTTTAGACCATTTTTGATAAAATTATTCTAAAATATAATCTAAAACGTGTAGTAAGGTCATTTGCACAATGGATGCTTTAGGTTCGCTTTATGCTACTTCGTTTTAAGCATAATTCCGATTTTAACGTCTACTTTGCCTAACAGGTCGTGTTACACCTTTGTGTATACTTCACAACTGTGCATTGAGCATTTTCATAGGTGCCTACTCGGTTTTGAAAAGGGTGTTAGCCTAGGCCTTCTCAGGAAAATTTTCAGTATTTTGTGCCGCAGTTCCAAGAAGATGCTCGTTTTTGAAAGCATCGCGATTTTTCTTCGTATTGTTACTTTGCTGATTTCAGGAAATCTTTAATTTCATATAATGGTGCTCTCTTCCTATGGTCTTTGCTTGTAGGTTAATCAATATTTATTGACTTTTCAACATTATCTGGCTTTTTAAAAGCTCTTTGGTGTTTTTTTCTGTGGGAACATGCTCACTTAGAGGTATTTCGCTTCAAGCCAATGTATTGCATTTCTTTACCTTAAGCTTTATTATTTTTTTCATTAGAATGGGATAAATACCACAACTGGGCTTTTATGCCTACGTTAGTTCTGGAGAAAATTTTCGCTTATTTGCCATGGCGAGACCGAGCTCACGCTGCTCTTGCCTGCAAAAGGTGGCTTAATGCGTTTTGTTCCGCCAATGTGTGGCGGGTGTTTACTTATCATCCTCCACCCCAAGGACTTACGAGACTTCAATATGACTCAAAAACATACTTGCTCGCAAGGCAAGTCCATATTTAATGTTTTGACTACTTGGTTTTACTGGTGTTATTTTTAATCTTTAGCCAACCGATTCCCTGTGTTTTCTTCTAAATCTATTCATCCGGACATTTAAAGTCTCTAGCCACTAACTGTTTTAGTCCTAGCCGTTTATTATTCATCTTAATCATCTCAGATAAGTGTCTATTTTTAATGATGGTTCCATTGCAGATCATGAACGTAATTCTCTTCTGAGCTTCCAGGTTTCAGTTTGTGACTAAATGTTTTACGTAACCTTCAAAACCGATTGTTAGTCTTATCTGCTGGCATCGAATCAACATTTTTGCCATAAAAATTGCTATGTGCTTTATCGAATATAGCTTTGAAGCTAGTCTGACCCGCAGTTTTTTTCACTGTTAAGGGCCATTCGAACCATCGGTTGGCATTTCCAGTATCTTCGCTTTCCGGAGACGGAAGATTTCTTCATGCTTAACCGTGTTCTCTCTTTGATTGCTGAATTTCTTGAAGCTCACCCATATCCGAATAGCGTGTCTTCCGATTCTGTCCTATCAACTGAAATTATTTCCCCCGATTTGGCTGCTTTGGAGGCTGCATATTCACCATCTTCATCGTCTGGGCAGCATGAAACATCTACCTCAAATGATTCTCCTGGTAATTTATCTGACGCTGCTGTTGTAGAGGAAATTCCATTGAGTATCCTTGCTGAAGCAACTTCTGGGGATCCAGAATTGGCTAATTCGATAGCACTTGCGCTGAGGCTTCAACAGGAGGAATACGAAAAAGGCCTGTCATCGTCGTTGCATTCTGGCAGTTCTTCTGAGGTGTGTTATTGATTTTGCCATCTATAAAATTTATTTCTATAGAGAGTTTGTTTTCTATCCACTCCCAGTGATAAAGCACTAGTACTAGTGCCCGTTGTGCTGGAATCGGAAAGATTTTTTGTGGCGAGGAAGTTTTGTCGTGCTTTGATTTTTGGGTATCTTTTGCGACTTTGAAACGCCCGAGTTTGTTTTCCCTCATACTGGCAATGCATCTTAAAATGAACTCATCGCTTTGGCTCAAAGCAAAGTTTATTGTTTCCACGTGCCTTAGCTCGTACGTAGTGTAAATGCTTATTCTATGAGTGCTTAAGACATTTGCGATGCAAAAATTGCTAGCGTTTTCGCATACCTTTGCAACTAAGTGGTGGTAAAGGAACACAGTGTACTGTACTGTTGGCCTAGCAACAGTGGGCAGTTTCTCTCAAGATGTTTCTTTGGTACTGCAAGGTCCGATAACACTAGCGTATATGTCGATGAGACCTCTTAACGTCTACTAAGAATAAGGTCTGCCATTGGTTATTGCTTTTAGCTTGTTTTAAACTGCTATCTCTCCACTTCCAACCGAAATTATACCGCTTGTGTTGCGCGTATTGTCTGAACGTGAATAATTGTTCTTGCATAATTGTTTTTACTTATCGGACATGTTGAAAAATTCACCCACTCTTTTCCTTTGAGTGGCTAGGCAAAATATCACAAAAGTGACTATTTTTTGAAGCTTATATTGAGATCGTTTGTACTGTGTAAAGTTAAAATAGGACGTTTTTTAAAATGCCGGATGTCCGTATAGCTATCCAGATGTCGAACATGCCAACAGTGTCCCATAAGAGTGATCTCCATTGTGTATTTCTGTCACTTTAAGACGTGAGGTTGAAGAAAACATAGATTTTTTGAAGGTTAGAACTTTCTGAAGGCCGTAATTGTTTCATTCGAAAATCGTAGCACACGAGGCTCCTCCGTTCATCTCAGATGCTGCTACATAATGTTTTTCAAGCGTTCTAGCGGTGAAGTATGTGCTTTTGTAGTGTCAATATTAACTTTCTGGAGGGATGTGGCTTTATTCAAAATGACATTTGTTGAACTAATTGTTTAATGATTGTTTATGGCCTAACTATGATTCAAATTCGTCAATTGAATTTTTTTGTCCGAATTTCGACTCACCATAATTTATCCTTGTATCTTGACTGAATGACGATACGCTAAGCGCCGCTTGCTTTAAGTCCTCGCTATTTAAGACAGGGATTTATGGTTGTTTGTTTGTTTTTGGTTGTGGATTTGGATGTCACACTAAGAAATTTGTTTCGATTTCCACGAAGGTCGCATTCACGAAAAAGCATTCCCTGCTTTTATTAGAAATCTTGTAGGAGGACATTGCTTTTTCATCAGTCTAATATTGGAAAAAATACCGAACCTTTTCTGATTCCAATTAGTCGAACTTTAATACTCATTATGGTGCAAAATTCTCAACTCGCAAAATGCAAATTTATTTAAAATTGACTCGAGATCCTGCGGTCGACGAATGTATATGAACAAAGTATATCGTGTAAAACTGCAATATTGTTCACTGCCCAATGTTTTCACTTTTACAATGCAAAATTTACGTCCCAGCTTCTGTGACTTTTGGAGAAGCATGATGTTTGGACATGAATAACCGAAAGGGGATCAAGAAACTTCAACGGCTGTCTGAGCCGGTCATCCTGGGCGAAAATAATTGTGTGAAACCTCCCTGTTTGTCTGTGGCTGTCAATGTCTCCCGCTATGGCCTTGACGCGAGCTTTAAATCAAACAATGTTTAAGGTACCTTCTTAATTTTGCATTCGCTAGAGTGGAATCGAGTTTGCTTGCCCATCACGCCCAGGTTGTCCACCTCAGCTCTCCAGCTCTGTGCCCATTCGTTTTCCCATGCGCAGCGCCTCCACGACAACGCCTCCAGCGAGTCGAGTCGTCAGTCGTGGTCGTCATTACCAACGAAGTGTGAGTTGCAAATTTCCCTCTGCCTCCAGTAAGCTGCCTCGTCTTCCAGACACGTCCTGCCTGCCTCCGCCGTGTATCCGCTCCTTTTCCCTTGACTTTCACGCTGAATTTGACGAGGCCTCGGGGGTTGTCTACGGCTCCGGGGGAGCCCTCTTTGCCACCATCGTGCGTGTGCTCTCACGCCTAAGGTACTTGAGGGCTCTGTATCTGCGAAACCTCTTCCTCTCACATCTGGATACGAGGCAGCTACTAATTGAAATTTCAGCGGTGAGGGAATATGTAAATTAACACCTCAGTTAGACTCACGCTAATCGTTAGTATTTAGTTCTTTCATGTTTGTCCAATTTTACCAAGAAATGATCCGAAATGCGGTGATATAATTGTTTGCGGAAGATGCAATGATCGATTGCTTGAATCGGATTCATGGTAGGACGTGGCTAAGCGGAAAAATGAGAGTAACAGGTAGAAAACTTTCTACTGGCGAAATATCTAATATTTAGAATTTTTGCCAGGACATCTTCAGTTTTGACAAATCAACCTAGTTTATGTTATATTCGCATGAGTATACTCTCTCTTAGTTTTACAGAGATTCGTATATCATTGTTTTCATGCTAAAATACATCCACAGGAACAGGCCAAAATTATGCAAAAGACATAAATTCAATCTGGTAGCCTAGTTAATTGAAATAATATTTAGTACTGGTAAATTTAAATTGACGATGCTTTTGTTCAATAGTTTAAAATCAAGACAATCAGTGCAGAAATAACAGAGTATCAATTTGTTTTAATTTATCATTTGTTTTGGCAACTCGTTATTACAAATATGAACATTATATGCACTTATATTTGCGTTTCTTTCCTGAGTATTTTTTCGGTTGCACTTATATTTCAATTTATATTATGACGCTCCCTCGACAAAGCCCCAATTATGCTTTTTTGTATTTTGGTGTGGACTCGCATCGTCTAAGGAACTCATCTGCTTTTAGGTTTGTAGATTTTTCGCTTTCAGGACGATGTTTTAGCTCCATTTAAGTCAGCCATGATGTAAATGTAAAGGGTGTTCCCAGAATCACTGACCCACGTTTAAATTCCGGCCGCCTGTATAAATTTTGCTCTCCATTGACTGGCCTTATTTGATACCCAAATCACTTTTGACGATATTTGCATGCGGTTTTTACAAATGCATGGGCTGGGGGTGACGCTCTGCACCATTGGTGACCCGTGTTGTTTACCCTTTGGGTGTTCTTCAACACATTTGCTGCTACATAATCCCAATGTCGCTGCTAAAAGTCTGTTGCATTCACAGGTATTTTTGTCGTACCCATGTACTTGAACGCAATCGGTCACTTGGACTGGTTCCTTATCGTGTGGTTGGCATCGAGTGGGGAAGGACTTTCGACCCAGGTTTCGCGTGTTGCCTGTTTGAGATTTTTTCTACTGCTTGTGTGTCGATCCATTTTCGAAATACAGGCTTCCTGGCTTCGAGAAAAACGCACTTATTACCCATAGCCTCTCTCCTTGTCTCCCAACTTAACAATAATTTTGCTTAGTTACGGGATCGACAGTAAGCGTTTGCTAATATTCTTGCTTTTAAATTTAAATTGCACCTCCGACCTTTTACACATTACCAACGCTAGTGGTTTTGCTAATACGTTTACACTCACAAAATAAGTATTGGTTCCTAATGATCTGGTTCTTAATCATTTGTACACTGTTTTTTTGTACTGAAAAAATCGGCCGTACATTCCTTCCGTGGAATTGACTTGATACTCCACATGCTTTGTGTTTTATCGCAGGAAGCTACTTTTCCTGTGCATTCATTTGCACCCTCGCTGTGACGTGCATAGCTTCTTTGCATTTCCAGGTGGCAGGTTCAACTCTGGAGAGAGCGAGTCTGCTCCATGTCTGCAAGGTGACGCATGAGCGTTCTCATTCGGTTACCAGTCCGAGCTTATCAGCAGCTTCTCAGACAGGCTCAGATTTTTCAATCAACCCTACACCGACGTATAACGACACGAATCGATATTGGTATTTGAGGGACCCGCGGTGGCTTGGATCGAGGCCAAGGATTTTGGGCTGGAACCCCCTTGCCGACCTTTCCTCATTGTTCCCCAATCTAAATCGTCTCGAGATCGCCCTAACGCAACTCACAGGACCCATGCTATTGCGCTTGATTTACCAGACCCGACTATCTGTGCTGATTCTGACTCAGGTAGCTTTGGTATTCTGTGTTATCGTTGCATGATTATTAGCTGCACGTGCTTGTACGAGCGTAAGTAGGTTCACTGTTTTGTCATCCGATTTGTGATAATTTTGTAAAGACCATCTAAGCTAGTCGCTGTTGGATTAACCAACCAAAATCTCTTCTAAATTTTTTCAACTAATCCCTGTGCCTCTTCAAATATTTCGCAGCCTCAACCATGAAACTTGACTTTATCCGAATCCTTTATTTACTATTATACGAAATGTAACAAGGAAGTGGAGTTTAAGAGCCCAATTTTTCTTATGATGTCGTAAGCGCTGGTTTGCAAACTTGTACGAAGGAAACCACCCGTGCTGCTTTCCTCCATTGAAAGCAATTTTTCCATGCTGTGAATCATGCTTAAATAATAATCCGTACTTGAGCACATTTGAGACCTTCACACATCTTTCAACAAACTAGGAGTTGACTTTCTCATAATCCTCTGCCTTGGTCATCGCGTGGGACAGCAAGCAACTTTGGTTTGTTGCTTTGTTTTCTGGAAAACGACTCATGCACTTTAATTTAACCACGCCTGTATACTAAACCTGGGTTGTCTGTTTAGATGAGCACGCTGTGGTCGTTTTACGTGAAAATAGCAAAATAGCTCAGAAATATAAATCTTATAAAACGGCAAACATAAATTACTAATACAAATAAAACAACAATTGAGTTTAAAGTGATGCGATACTGAAGCTGTGTCGCACGGAGTTCTACCCGCCCGAAAAGCTAGCTTGAAATTGCGCTCATCGAGCGAACCAGGTAATTATTAACGTAACAATAAATCAATTGAAAGTAGCATGCTTAATGTCATGCATTTGTCACGAAATCCAGTAGCCAAGGTGAATGAATAGTTCTCATTCCATATATTACTTTGACAATGTCATTCTGGAATCGAGTGTGTGCATTCTGTGCTGGGTTCTTTTGTTTGTAATTTGAATAGTCCGAATTCTGTCAGGACTGAATTCTTGTCTGCATGGTGATGGACTTCTAGTTAAGTCGTCGCACATCAAAACATCTGTTCACGGCTTGATCTTCGCCTCCTTGGGAACTCTTTTGTGACTTGGCTCTGATTGGGTCAGAGTGATTTTTAACTGGCACTTTTATTTTACAGCAAACTGCAAGTTAGGATTTATGGAGGCGACAACTGTCATGGATTTATATGAGTTCAATTAAATAATTGCGGGACCGAAAGGATCCCATGTGCGTCGTCGACCTTTGTGAAATCCTGCCCCTGAATTTCACACCACCTAAGAAGAAATTTGCCCTTACCTCTTTTGACGGAAATCTTGATTAATTTTGTGCATATTCAGCAACACATTGGTAGTCAACCGTTTTTACGTTTACCCTAGACCTTGCATGCATGTGTACAATTTTGCTTTCCTTCCACTTAGTCGCATCAATCAAATACGAAGTCAGGGCGCTGCCACAAGCGACCATTCCAACTACTCCTTTCTGCTTAAAGCATGGCATGTCACCTATTTTAGTTTATTATGCTGGGTAAGTGTCTATGTATGTTCAACAACGCATTTTGAAACCCTAGTACTCCTCTTAAGTTGTGTTAACGGCTCAACTACCTGCATTAAGGGGTCGAAAAATTTTTTTTGCATGGAAAGCTAAATCCGTGTGTGCGTGATGATCACCTCGCTGCTAATCAGTTTTTTTTTACTGCGAAGCCTGTAACCCCGACTTGGACCCTTTGTAGCCAAGCGACAGAACCCATCAACCAATTTACGTACTTAATCCGCATGGTATTTGGAATAATTTCGAAAGAAAGAACAGCAACATATGCGGTGCAAAGACTTGTACCCTACTTCAGGAATAGGGAGAACACAAACTCTAAATCTGAAAATTTAAATCGGCCTATATATTTCAGTCACACCTTTATTGCGTGGCTGAAGAATGTCTAATACTAAAGCAATATTTCCTATTATTTGTTGTTCAGCATACTCATAATATGGAAACACTTATATAGAATAAAAAGCTCATCACATTTAGGATCAACAACATGATGCCGCCTTCGTATGTCTTTCTGTTCTGAAGGTATACACACGTTAAATGTCGTTCCCCCTTTTCCCCGTAGACTGATTTGTCTCCGCGTTGGATGGAGTACTATAATGAAGGAATAGTGTCCACCGCAATGCCTGACAGCCTGGAAAACCAGATTCACGATGGGGTTCACAATGGGGATGAAATCGATTGGGGTGCAGACGTTCCTTTGGTGCGCCACATTGCCCCTTCCGACCACAGGTCGACTGTTAGTGGGGTTCCTGAATGGCGCCCAATTGAATCTGAATTCTGGCATCAAGCCGTTTGTATGCGTCCTGAGTTACGAGTCCACGTCCGCCTCAAATTTCTTTACTCACGAGCGTCTTCAGAGCTCTGTGTTTTTGCGTTGCCCGCTCTCCCGGCTCCCGTTACATCGATTGTCTGCATTTTTGGCTCCGGTGATCAAACTGCCACATACCGACTCTTCGAGAGGTGCATCAACTCAATTACGCAATACTCTGTCACTCTCACTGACATTGTTGTTTTTACTGAGGTAAGGTGTTGCGTAGTAGTTACTTGCGGTCTGAATGCCATGAACCCGTCTCATCAACTATTTTTATGCACCGTAATAAGTCACACTTGGAGAGCCCTGGATTTAATGTTGAGACCTTGCATGCCGAAGTACCTAGCTTCATTTTCGGTTGTGAGTCTGCGTAGGCCAATGCGTTAATCCTTTTCTCTTTTCATAATTTAGCTCGACCTAGAAGCAGTGGAAGCTGAGGAAAGGGAAAAGAAGCAGCTAGATCGCCTACGTGGCAAACAGTTTTGTTTCAGTTATCCCGTACGTCAAAAACGTCGCCAAATTACCCCAACTAAAGACATTATTCCTCAGCCACTTGATGCTCAGTTGCTTCGTCTCGTTTCCGCTTGTCCTAATGTCACCTCGCTCAGTATAGGCGGCCGCCTTCTCAACGTGCACTTAACAACAGCTAGCCAACTCTGTCGTCTTCTTGTGAAAGGCGCTCATGCTAAGCCTAGGATTATTCGAAATGGTATTCAGAGAATAACTGCTCCGACATTGTACGCTGACGTGGGGTCGATGCGTCTGAGCGGACCAATTCCTGAGTCTTCGACGGAACGTGACTCGGCCACGTTCCTGGAATTGATGCGTGACTGCCGAGGAAAAGAGGTAGTCTCACCGGCCGCAAAGCAACGAGCTGCAGAATGTTTAATTGCTGTGGCGCTCGGAAGCCCCCAATGGCGCTTCATGCAGACGGAAGCTTTTAGATTTCACGCACTCACACACGCTGGAATTTAGGCCTCCAAAACAAGAGTAGTTAATTATTTCCTTCCCAGGCTCGACCAATGTTTCTGATTTTGGTTCTTTTAGAGTGGTTTAGCTGCAGAATGTCAACTATCTTTTCGCTTCAAAGAATTGAAGCTTGTGCAATCACAGGGCTTTTCCAATAAAGGTATTTTAACTCAATCAATTCTACTCATCCATTTTGCAAATGGTAACTCGTGGGGGCAAAAATTTACTTTTTTTCGAAGCAGTCTAGCGGGATCATTCGAATTTGATCGAAAGCAGAAGGTTCGCTGTTACGATGTGTTGGACTGATTGGGTTGGTCAAATTCGGGAGTGATATTTCAGGCCGATATTGGCCGCAAGGTACTATAGGTGTTTAATTAAAGTGCTGCCAGAATTTGGTTTATCAATCGGTGACGAATGGCATTAGTGATACACAGGGTCACCGATAGTAGGAAATTCGCGCGCATGTGAATTGGATGTTGCGTGGTGCTGTTCGATTAATATTGGCTGAGCCCGAAGCCTGCTTTTACAAATTAAAAAGGTGGAGAAATTGTGATAACTAAGGCACTGGATATTAAATTGCAATCAAATGTTAAGGATCTAATTTTTAAAAAATAAGGAGATATAAAGGCAGGAGGGAGTTCCAACATAGCAAATCGCAGAACTCCATCAAGCAATTTTTTAATTTGGCATTGGAGACATTACGCTAGCGCACGGTAATGACTAAGCGCAATCCCGTTCGATCACATTTTCCAAAAGACGGTTTTATCTGGATTATCTGAAATGCGGTTAAGAACGTCAAGCATCAGCATAAAAAGTTCCATCATTTACAGAGTGTGCATCGACCATAAAAAACCAGAATCATGCATCGAATAGCGTTTTGGATGCATTCCAAAAGGCCAGATGATATTTCAGGAAACATGAAAATCTAGTAATATTCGAAGCTTTCAAAAAAACTCTGATGCAACGCTAGCTTTTATAAAGACATAACAAGCGAAATCTTAATGAAAAAGAGTTTTAAATAAAGTATCAAATTATGTTAAAAATTGCTTTCACATTAACTCCTGTTATAAATAAACAAAACCCAGAAATTCCTCTAATTAGGATTAGTTTTTTATCATTATATGTGGTTTAGCTGAAAATTTAGCCAAACTGTAGAAATACGCTTTTCGCGAAATCAAAACAAACCATTTAATCTCAAACTATTTGTCTTTGACAAGGTCTAACCTTTGTTTTGAACGAAATGTCAGTCTGGGATGCTGCAGTGCGTTTTCTTCACAGAGATAAGCAGGCCGATATTTTTTGAAATACTTGTAATATTGTCTTTTGCCTTATGAATCCTTTTTTATGATTTGTTACTCAAAATTGAGGTGCTATTGATTACCTGAGCACAGGACGGTAGAAGACAAGAACAGGGAAGAACCTTTTTTGACAAAACTCAAGTAAAAGACGCCCTTTTACTCTGCAGGGCCAAAAATGGGCTTTATTGACTTATCGTAAGCCAGAATCATACGTTAGGTGCAGTCTACCCGAGTCCTCCACGTTGGTTTCGACGCTCGTTTTATTTTAATTCTCATGCGTTCTGTGTCTGGTTGGCTGTTTGTCTTTCTCGCATGCCATTGACAGTGGATTGGCTGAGGTCGATGTGATTCAATATGTTTCCGCCATTACATGTCGTTACAGTAATGTTGAATACCCAAACCCTTGTGTGAAGAGGACTGGTGCAACAGACAAGACTTTATTAACCAATAACAAGCGAGAACCAAACGTCCAGTGCTGTCCATCCAAGTCTACCACCTTGGCCACGCCGCTCATTATATACTGCACTTCACTCATGTCTTCCTCTGTTTGGCTGCATATCTTCCTCACATGCCATTAGAACGCAAACAGCCAGAGAATTGGTTGAGGCCAGGTGGCCCAATATGTCTGCGCCCCTATGCGTCGCCACACCGCCTCTTCCTCAATAGTGAAGCTGTCTTCAGCTCCTGGCCTGGTTCCCATTACGGTTGATGATTTGCAAAATTTTCAGTTGGAAGCTCCTCGACACCTTATATCTGGCAGGGTAGTGGTCAAAGCGAATAGTAGACGAGGCACATGCTCTTGTAGAATTGCAGGAAGGCCGCTTCATCCATCGTAGGTTCTTTCGCACTTGCAGTCCAACTGGCTTCTACTGTCCTTGTCGTCGTCGCTTAGTTGTCAATGCCTCTTCAGATGCAGTAATTCTAATCCCGGGCAATGTCTATGGATCCACTTTATTGCACATCGGATACCGTCATGAAAACTTCAGCTGGCATTTAAGTGTCTTTGCCTCCGTTGTTCATAGAAGAGAAAGGGCTGGGGTTCGATTCGCGTTACTCAAACGCATCCGTTGCCACCAATGTAGAATACCCGAGCCCTAGTATGGAGAAGACTGGTTTATTGACTAATCACAAACCAGAACCACATGTCAGGCCCCGTGCGTCCGAGTCCACCACTCTGATTACGCCGCTCATTTTATACTGCTCCTCAATCGTGTCTTTCTCTGGTTGGCTGCATATTTTCCTCGTATGCCATTGGAACGCTGAGGGACAGGGTCAGCTGGGAAAGGTTTGGTCCAAAATGTCTGCGCACTTATGCGTCGCCACTGTTGAGTACCCGAGACCTAATAGGATGAAGGAGGGGTTCAACAGAACAGGCTGTGTAGACTAGTTACAAGCCAGAACCACTCGTCAGGCGCCCTCTATCCGAGTCCACTACGCTAGCCACACAGCTCACTATTTACTGTTCCTCATTCCTGTCTCTCTGGTTGGCTGCCTATCGTCCTTGCATTTTATTGGAACACAGAGAGACAGAGGATTCGCTGAGGCCAGGTGGTTCAATGTCTGCGCCCTCAGACGTCACTAATGTAGAATACCCGAGCCCCTATAGGAAAAAGACCGGTACAACAGAACAGGCGGTATAGACTGCTCACAAGCCAGAACCACTCGTCAGGCGCTCTCTATTTGAGTCCACTACGCTAGCCACGCAGCTCACTATTTACTGTTCCTCATTCGTGTCTCTCTGGTTGGCTGCTTATCTTTCTCGCATGCCATTGGAACACAGACAGACACAGGATTGGGTGCGGCCAGGTGGTCCAATATGTCTGCGCCCTGATCCGACGTCACACTAAACCGCATCAGTCATGATTACCAACTCTTCTGGTGCCTGTGATGGATGCTAAGGACCCAATTGTTTGCCGTCCTCTTGATATTTGTTTTGATGAATTTTGTGCTGCGTCTTCGTTTGAAGGAATTCTTTCGACATTTTATCGACTATGTGATGTTATCGATTTGAAGTGCCTTCCTGGATGTCGTGATTTCTTTAGAGAGCTTCGTCAAAGGTTGTCAAGTTACTGGAAGTCTGAAGCTCTTCTCTCAAAATTGGACGCTCGTTTTAATAAAAGTGCATATGGAAACCAGCCTAGTTGCCAGGATATTCGGGTAGGTATTTGTGTTGCTTTCATAATTTCGTTGAATATTTTCCCTGAGTTTAATTTATTAAAAATTATTCGAAGGTAGTTTTATGTGAATGTAAGAGATGTAAATGCCCTGTGGTAATTCTTTGTATTCGTTTTTGCTTTGTTAATTATCTACGCCGTGGCATAATCTCTGTCCCATTTTGTCCTTTTTCACTCCAGTCGATATGTGAAAATTGCATTGCATTGCAACAATCTTTTTAAAAATTGCCATTTCTGCGTTTGGAATTCTGAACGTATGTGTGGGCGTAGTATTCGGAGAAACTTTTATAACCTTCATTTGGCATTTTAGTACCAAACACGAATTGCATTATACCTAAAACTAGATAATGGATGGCCTGTTTTTCTCCTAGGTTATTGTCGTTGGTTGTGGTCCTTGTGGATTACGCTCTGCTATCGAACTGGCTCTTTTGGGAGCAAATGTCGTCGTTGTTGAAAAACGTTCGACTTTTTCCAGGTGGTTTATTGGAAGATTACTTCAATATTTTTCGTGCTACCTGGAATTTGCTGTTTTTAATTACTGAACCGATTTTCGTGACAAAAATCACTTCCATCCTAAATACCACCATAGTCGTGCTACTTTTAGCTTCCTAAAATTAGTCCAATTTCGTGAATGTCTTTCATTTTTCGGCTGCGTTTACCTACGACTTTTTTCAAATTAATTACCTGAGCATTCAATAAACTACCGAGTTTAAACCTCATTTGTTGTTAATATTTCATCAGTTACCATTCTTTTCAGCCGAATCTAGTGATGGATTTTCATGACTCATGTACTATTCCTATTAATGTGGATAGCATATGCATTTAGTCGCTTATTGGTTTACGTTTTTGGTTATTTCGTTGACAACTTGATTCTTCTGAATTTTCCCTCTTCAAACTTCGCGTGATTCATTTGGTTGCAAACACGTTGTCGTGCTCCAGTACTCAACTTTTCACCAGGGCTTATTAAATTTAATATTTTCTTGTGAAGATTAGCTGTGCACACTTAAGTAAATGTTTGAGATTAAGTTCAATTGCACTGGCAACCTCTTAAAATCGTTTTGGCTAAAGAATAGCATATTTACCCACCTGCAACATTGCATCCAGGAATTTTGTATTTTGGTTTAAAATACACTTTCACGTATAGGTGCTTTCCTGGTAAAGCGACATCCTATAGCTGTAATGCTATTTCTGCGTTATTTATGTTTAATTTGCTTAGACCGTTTTTTTAGGTTTTTTGACTAAATATTTATCTTAATTAAGTTGAGGCGTTTTCAACCAAGTCCATCAGTGGCTGGATCAATGTATCCTTCTTGTACATAAGACCTTGCTTTACTTTGTAGAAACAATGTTCTCCACCTCTGGCCCTATCTTATCAGTGATTTAAAGTCACTGGGTGCAAAGACGTTTTTCGGGAAATTCTGTGCTGGTTCCATCGATCATATCAGTAAGTTGCTGAGTGGTAAGAAGTGTACTAATTTTTAACGCAATCTCCGGGATTTTCTTTGCTCCCTTTGTCGAGTTTCGAAAGGTCCTACTACGTGGTTTGTAATTTTGTTTTTGTGACAAAGCTGTGTTTCCCAAATGGTAGTAACTGCATCTCGCCAGTTAGCGTGAAAAATCTCTCATCTCTCATCTATTTCTCTAGTAACACCAAGTGGGGTAATCATTGTAGTGTGAATGATACTTAGTCATATCGCATAGATTATGGAAGCTGTGCCTTCATAAGGAACCTTAGGGTCAATGTTGCCTGAATGTGCGTCAGCTCCACTCCTCTGGGCTCTATGCGAGCCGTCAGAGAACCTTTCAGTGCTATTCTAAGTTTATTGATCTCGACATCAGACCGTTTTGTTCAAGTAAAAAACTTGATTTGCCCATCTGTTACGGTGGCAGTGGTCCTGCATCGATCTTTGTTGTATAGCTTGGCTTGTTATAATAACATTTTCAATTGCTAACCAATTGTTTTTATAGGTATTCGAGCGTTGCAATGCATCCTTTTGAAGGTGGCTCTTCTCTTTGGTGTTCAAATCGTCCCCTGTGTCGTGTTTCAGAAGCTTATAGAACCCTCTGGTATGATATCACTTTGTTTTATCGAAGAGTTTGTTGTAGATTTTGCTTTAAGATTCACCTTACTTTTATGGCCTGCATGGTAAATACGCTTGTATATGTTGTTTTAGTTTTATGAAATTTCGTTACATGTTTAGATTTTAGGTGTGATCTATGTAGAGGTGCTTGCTAAAGCGATTCAGTGATGCTTCTCTATTAATTGCTTCGTCATAGTCTTGAACATGCTGCTTGATCAGAAGATCCTTCTTGACGTTTTGCTCTACTAGATGATTCAGATCGTTCGGAGAACTCAAACGGCTTAACCAGTAAAACACCACTGGCACTTGGGAGCCCCCCTCGTGAACTCTTCACCCTCTTTAAGGGTCCACGTCGAGCCCGGCTTGGATGGAGAGCGAAATTCTCCCCTCATCACGAGGCTCTCTCCACATTTGAATTTGACGTCATTGTCGACGCTGCCGGCAAATCCAGCAGCTGCTTAAGTATGCTCATTAGTTTCTCTTAATCTAAGTTCATTTAAAATAGGCTCCAAACGCGTCAAGCAAGTTTTGTCTACTGTGTGTCATCAAATGTAGTAAAAAAATTGCCATCCAAGTTTTACCCTATCGGAATTAGTAATTACTTCAGTTGGCTAGGCATCTGTTTTGGTGCCACTTTTAGGCCATTGTATCACGACACACGAGGTCATTCGATGAAAATAACGTGATTAAGGGCGCTGAGATGTAGTGTAAATGCTTTGCTGTGTTGGAGCCCATCATCCGTTGCTTGGGTTATACATGGGGTCACTCATGTAATGTTTACTTTGAACAACGCATTGATCGGATTTTGATCCTTTGGGTGCCAGCTACCTTCACACCTTCGGGTAACCTATGAATTCATGTTGACGCAGTTTGTCTCCATCATTTTTATGTTAGTAAACACCTACTAGACTCATAGCTCTAATTGTATACGTTCTCTGACCAAAACCCTGCATCTTTAATTACTTTCCAATTTTTTTCGAACGGACGAGTGGAGTCGGGGTTTAACCGTTTAGTCTATAAAATGGTAATCTTTCTCTAGATTTTCCACGGAAGGCGCTTCGCTGTCGATTGGCCATTGCGATTACAGTCAATTTTATAAACTACGGCACCGTAGAGGAGGCTCATATTGAGGAGATATCGGGAGTCGCGAGCATTTTCAATCAAGCCTACTTCGCCCAAATTTCTAGGAACCTAGGCCTCGATTTGGAAAATCTCGTCTACTACAAGGACGAAACGCACTATTTCGTCATGACGGTCAGGAAAAAGTCGCTCCTATCTAAGGGTGTCTTAATTCGGGTATGAACTGCCTACCTACCTACCTACCTTGCATTCGCAATACTGATTCACACTTATTAGGTAGTTGCCTATGGGCATTTCGACTGTAAACGAGTCCCACTGGTTTTATCCTTCGCACACACCTACTTGTTGCAGACTGCACCATTTTCACCCGTGAGCCTCACGACGGCTCGTGCCCTCCGGTCTAGCCGTCGGTCTCACACATCATGCAGTTTGTGGTTGTGTAGTAGAAATTCCCACATGGATCTTTAAAAGTCGTGTGAGGAACTGGAATTCTCCAAGTAAAAGTATCTGTTTTTTGGTACTTCAAGCTAACGTTCATCATATTCTTGTGTTGGTTTAAATTCAATATAGTAGTTTGAAAGTTTAACAGCGATTGTTTTAGTGGTTGTGTTATTACTTTGTACTTCGCCTCATTTGGGTCTCCACAGGACGTTATCCTTTTTTTTGGGATGCTCGACCATGACCACACAGGAAAAATACGTCGACGCCTGGTTTTATTCATTATCCCACTCCAATTTCAAATTTTGCCTGCACGAACACGTCGACGTAAAAAATAGCGATGTTTCCGTTGGAATTTACTTAATTGGTTGTATGCACAACACGGTTGAAACTCCCCTTCCCGCACCCCTAATTTCTCGCTATGTTCATTTTTCAAGGACTTCGACGATCCAGTGAAGCTGCTCAGAGCAGACAACATAGACTCGCCGGCTTTAGAGCGACTTGCCCGCGACGTGGCCACTTTCGCCACTAAGGGCAAGCTAACGCGGCTGGACTTTGCCCCGAATTCTCACGGGCAACCGGACATCGCTGTGTTTGACTTCACAAGCTTGAGTGCTGCTGAGTACGCCTGTCGAGTTATCGATCGGAAAGGGCGACCACTGTGTCAATGCCTCGTCGGTGACGCCCTGATCGAGGTAATTCTTTTGACCGTCCATTTCAAGCGAAATTTATACTACGACAGGATGAGTTGGGATGATTCTATGCATGCCAACGCGAAATGCGGACTCATTGTCAGTAGTTTTAATAAAAAAACCTAGTCCATAGGGATTTTGTATGCCATCTTTTAATTTTGTTGTTATTGTCGTCACTTGAACAGATGTTGAGAAAATTGCACAGTTGACTTCGCATGCCTTATAAGGTTGCTGAAAGTTATCTGAACCAACGAAATGTTCGTCTGAGCCCACCGCGATGTTCCAAATGTTGAGGACCGTTTTGAACAATCTGAACCGGAAAGCTTAATTATGAGTTGAATCGTAACACAGGCATCAATTTGCAACGCCCAACAATGACCCAGCAATTCCATACTTTGGGTACCAATTAGTTATGCATTGTTTTATTTAACCTTAGATATTAATTGCAAATTTAGTTTAATTCTCCGAATATGAGACCATCCCTAACTTAGGGTTGTGATCAACCAATTTTACTTCCGATCTTTGTTGTGTTCTTGCAACTTAACTTGCCAAGAGGTAATAATTCTCATTAAAATTGTTGCTTTTGTGGTGAGGTATTCAGTGTTGTGTTAACTAATTCTGTCACATTCCAGGTAGCCTTCGGTTCCATTCACATCATATGTTTCACGAAGCGATTTGACCGCGTCGAAACACAACTGCGCACGTCCATATTAGCAGCTCAGTAACCATGCTGTATGAGTCTGTACCGTTGCGCAAACGCCGAAAGCCACCTCTGGTTAAAAGTCATAATGCAAAAGTCAATTGTACTGGATGATTGGAAACGCTCGCGTCTAATTCTCGGCGATGGAAAAGTCCTGCACGTTTTACGTGCTGATGTTTCTCTTATAACCATGTCATTAACTGACACTCACTTGAGTCAGCACAACCCTCAAAAAAGTGTCATTATCACTTGCCCATTTTGCATTATTTGATTCTATTTATAAAGTCAATCCAGTTCATTTCCCTAAATGAAACTGTCACGCCTACTTCTTATGGTAGTTCCGACGAATAGCGCCGTAAACACCCTTACATTGTTCCGTCTGTGGTCGATGTCGGTCTGTTTATCCTTAACAAAACCGGAACTTTCGCTTGCGATTGTGTATTAACGACTTGATTCAGTTTAACTGACCGTCAACTCCTTTTTGGTTTTATGTTGTGTAGCCCTTTTGGCCGCGTGGGAGCGGTTGTGCGCTCGGATTTTTCTCGGCCATGGACGCAGCCTGGGCCGTGAGTCTGTTTGCTGCGGGGCATCACGCTCTGCGCGTGATTGCCTGGCGTGACTCCATCTACCAGCGCCTAAGCCAGACCAGCCCTTCCAACATGCCGCCTAACTTTTCCGCTTACACATTCCAACCGACTACTCGGTACGGGCTTGCACTTGCGTTGAACTTACTCGTCACTTCTCGCAGTCACAATTTCCTTGCGGCCTGATTTCACAAAATAAGCAATGATGATGGTTCTGTCGAACTAACCGTCTTTTCACTTTTGATCGGTTTCATTTCCCCCTACATTTCTGGCCATCCCGTTGCTTATCATCTTTATGACTGTCACAGAAGATTTATCAATCGTTAGATGATCTGAAATTTAGTATGTATGTGGTGTAAATTTGACCTAGTCCTCCAAAAGTTGAAAATTTTCAAATTTATCATCTGCTAGTTTATGTCTTCTAGACTGTATGTGCTCCATTTTGCCATTTGACAATGCCACCTGATGCCTTTTACTCTAGCAGCTTTTCACTGTTGATTTCATAGAAACTTGTGTGGTGGGAGTGTGGCTTTAGGTTTAGGCGTTGATCGAACAAGCCTAAATTTGCCAAGAAAGGGTGCAACTGAAAGATTATCTCGATTGTAAGCTAACTTTGTCTATTTTTTTTGAATCTGCCCGTGTTTCGAATTTACGGCCTCATAACTTGTAGAAATTGTAGTTTTTTAAGTGAGTAAAGGCAATTTGAAAGTTCCTTTATGTCGGCACTTCTGTCTTGTTTAGATACACCTGCGTCGATCTTGAGCTCGTTCAGCCAATGCAAGTTCGAAATCTCTACGATTCTGACATTATCGCCGACATGTCTGAGCGAGAATCCTTTGCTTTTCTTCGTGACTCCGTCAAATTTTACAATTCTGACCTTTGTCAATTGTCTCCCCGATCAGCCATTAACAAATCAAAATTCTCCTACTTCCCCCACATCACGATACTCAGGTGGTACCAGACTTGTCTCTCTCCATACCCCGTCTCCATTTGTCCCCATATCGTGGATTTTTCCGCCGAGACTTGGTCTGACGGTCGGGCACTAAGGTGCCTGGTGAACAAGTACCGTCCCGACCTCGTTTCGGAAGAGGCCCTGAAGGCAGAGGTGGTTGGCACATGCGAGGGAGTTATGCATCTTCTGGCTGAACATTTCGGTGCGCCTAAAGTGCTCGATCTATGGAGGTGGCCTGAATACCTCTCAGCACTTTACAGTCGGCTAAAGGGTCACAAACCTGCGCCTCTTGCGACAATGACAGGTTGGTTAACATGTCGTTGTTCTGGGGTAATAGATTTTGAGTAGTTTGTAGTTCTGCTGGCTAAATGTACAATTCAAATCTTGTCTGTTTTCTATTATGAAAATCGCGGGAGGCGTTTCCTCCCGTGAAAATCTTCCAGTGTACTGGATTTCAACTTGTTGCTGTTCATGTACTGTAATCTCCTACTCAATCATGTCAATCACTTGGACAAATTTTTCGAACATTAATTGACCAGCATATCAAATAACTCATAGCCAACTTAACTATCGCTTTTTCTTCAAAACCAGTATACTTACCAAAAGCTGGTAATATCCCTGCCTAAGGATTAATTTACTATCGGAATTCGTCATTTTGGTCACCATGCAGTAACAGTGGATAACCCTTGAACGATGACTTGGCTTCCCTATTTGTGTGGTTGCGAGTGCAATCTCTTTGTGTTCGGACATCAGCTAATCTCTGCCTTTTGTGGGTGGTAACAACGCATTGCCATGTTTAAACTGGTTATTTTTTTATTATAAAGAGTGACCAGTCCATTCACCATAACTTCATTTTCAGACTCGTCAAATAGATGCTTAGATTCTGGCGAATTTGTTATTGTTTTTCTGTGTTCAATGGCATATTTCACGTCTTTGAAACGCTGTTCCCTCCTGTTTATCAACCGCCTTTGTATTATCGTGATTGTTTTAGTCAGTTGGTTTAACCGCAGTCACTTTACTGTCAATCTGAAAGGTCGTGTCAGAACCTACCTAAACTGCTTGGCCTTCTCGAACCATTACCAATTTAAAATTTCCGCATATTAATAATAAATTTGTATGTTTGTAGTCTGCGTTGGTGGTAGTTGCTGTTCTCCCACTCTTTAAGTGTAAATAGCAGCTGGCATTACCATATTGTCCACCATCGTTACTCAACTTCATTCTACACTGGGACTTACTTCCAAACCCCTGGTTTTTGTTTTGTGAGCCGTTGGGCTGTAGTACCTCTCACGGTTGGTGCGACCTCGGCATCTGGCTACGCACGAAGTGACTGTGGCGGTGGGCTCGTTGGTCGAGGTTTAAGATTTCGGAAACACTGACGGCTGATGCCGATAGTTACCTAAACACTTAAATTTACTGGGCTTCAAAAGCAAATAACCAGGATCTTTTATTTCCTCTTCATCTATAACTGTCTTTTCGACTCAATGGGAAAATCCGCATAGTATGATGGCAATGTGCGATATAACCGGACAAGTTAATCATCGTCGCTTGGATTTGCCCCGTGTTCATTCCGTTGAAAAGGGTGTGCGTTATGCTTGGTTGGTATTTGCCAGTCATTTACCATCGGATTTGGCTAATCCATACGTGGGCAAGCTTTCGTCGCTGGCCAAATGTGCACAAAACTGCAACTAGGCGTAATGACACATCATCAGTTTATGGCAAAATCTGGGGTCAAGGTCCAGATTATTTAGCTTTTCCAGTTATTCCATCTCTAGCCTATCGAAAACGCGCCCGATTAACTCGTGATACCTCGCTCCTCTTCATTGAAATAAACTGATTTTGCAACCCTTTGAATGCGTATACTGTGTTTGTGTAACGACTTTGATTCCAACGCTGTATTCACGTTCATGCGACTTTCGGTTTGCTTAGTCCGAACACAGACGAGAAGCGGTCATCGAATGCGTCGGCGCTCTCTCCTCCCGTCGCCGTCTGTTTCAGGACAAGCAATCAACCGGTGCATCGACTCCTTGGCATCGCCCCAAGTCTCCTCAAATGCGCGTCGTGGGCTTTCTCCCCGAGCCGAGCGTCGTGCTCTCGATATCCAGAAGATTCATAAAGACCTGGAAAATCCTGTCTCGCGGGTAAAACCGCCACGAGCTCGAGAAGACGCCTCACGTGCCGTCGAAAAAGGTCTCATGTCGAGGCGGAGGTCAGAATTCATAGCCATGCTGGTAGGTATAATTACTCTAACTAATAGCATTATTTTTTTCGCTCAAATACTGCTATGCATCCACAATTTTTTCTCTTCATGATTTGATTTCACCTTATGCAGCTCCTCGGGTACCTTTTCCTGATCCGCAGCATGCCTTTTTTCTCAAAGATTTTCTTCTTCATTCTCGCCACTAATCCTATTCCTCTTTCTCACAACTTCTCGTTTACAACTTCATTCCTACTTTCAATTACTGTTACCCGCTCCCCCAGTTTGCGTTGTGAATCGATTTGATTAAGCGGCGCGGTTCCTCTGCGTTTGATGGACCGGATTTGCGCATTTTAACTTACCAGGTCAAGTTTTCCGCTGATTTTGCATCTGTCATCTTCCCATAACCAGTTCCATCGTTGGCACCTTCTATATGCTCCACTCATCCGTCAAATTGTTCACCATGCCTCGGTGTCTGTTCTACCTCTGGGCATTCCCTTATTGTCGTTCCTTAGTCTTTCCTATTTTTTACTTTGTTTGCTCTAATATTCGTCAGCTTCATGCGAGCTTTGTACTTTTTGCGCCTCTGTCGTGCGTGCCCACGTACTTACATCTTATTGACGTCGTGTTTTAATAGTTTATCTCTCGAAGTGTCTACTTTACACCGACTTTGTGCGTTCCTGTCGTCTGTACGTCATTGTGCGAACTCCGACTCCTATTCGTGATAGTGCCGATTCAGTTCCGCCTTCTTGACTCCATCATTATCAATCCACCAAGTCGTTGATTGTGTCTATTTTCAAATACGAATTCATATCATAGCTTTGAATGCGTCTAGCTATTTCCCTCTGTTGCTCTTAAATTACCTACTTCGTCAACATTTCTTGTTCCCGTTTATTTAGAATGATCCTGCCTCGGCAAAACGACGCAGCCTTATGATTGACTGGGAAAAGGCATTTGAGGACGCTGGTTTGCCTCTTCCTCCCAGCCCTCCGAGGTCCTTTTTACAACTCCCTATTCCAACCCTGTCTCGACATGATTCAAACAACAACGCTACCTCTGTGGAGGTGAGATGTTCGTGTGCACTTTTCACAGCCCAGTTTTTGATTTCAGAATGTTTATACCCAACGCCACCCTCATGCACCCACCCCTTTGCTAGTGAAGACGCTCGACTTACTGGGTGCAGTTTAAAAGATAACGTTGTTGTTTATATTTCTGCTGACAAGTTTGCACATCCTTATCCGATGTGGTTTTCGTGATCTTGCTTCCCGCTCTTCACCTGTGCTTGTTGGGTAAGCCCGCCCAGAATAACGAGAAATTCGTAACCGTTAGGCAGCACATCGCCGCGTTTATTGACAGCTCATTTTATTACATTCATTAATAAATTACTATCAAGTATCAGACATGTAGTTTTATGGTGGACGCCAATCTGTTGATAGATCTACTGCTTTCGAACCCTTGACATTTCCTCAGTGAAACCAAGTGCGTGCAGCAGATTGTCTACAGAGGAGTTTGAGCGCTCGTGTGTTTGAACTCTGCCATTGCTAAACCTCAGGAAGTTATGAAATCGGTTAACAGAGCCTCCAATTTATGAGCGGAAAATGGTGGACAACTAATCTCCGAATCCACAAGCAGTCATGAAATGGACTTACTCTGCTCTGTCGTTGGAGAAAGTTGGATGGTGCCTACAAAGGAGATCAAATTTCGCCTGTCAGACAACTTGTCGTTAAGCCCGACCAATGTCTGTTACTTTTGTTTAAAGGTTGCTTACGTCTCCTAAGTAAGTGTAGTGCTTATGCAAGATCGAAGCGTTCGCATTTCCACTTTGTCAATAGAAACATTTCTGCACACGTTCATCAGGTTGTTGAAGCATGTGACCGCAAGCCAAGAACAGGGCGCGCTGCGAAGTCCTCTGTCGTCGGTGAGAGCGCGTCCACCTGTCCAACGGTCAGCTGAAGTCAGCAGTTAATACATGAGGTGCGGAACTGACGCTCGAGGGTAAAACCTCATGCGCGGAGAATAATGCAGTGTCTTCAGGGAAAGTGTTGACGTCGAAAATGACGCGAATGCAAAACTAATGCCTAAATAGACATGAAATTGTTTTGACTAATCAGTACTAAGAAGCTTTACCCAACATTAATGCTGCAGTCAGCTGTATAAATTTGCGAACAATTTGGTGTCGTCCTGTCGTTCCACTTTTCTGAGTGTACTTTGTGTGATACGAGTGTGTGGGCGCCAGCACTGTTACTAGTAAAACAGCAGCTATTAGTGTCATAGTGTTAACCCAAACAAAGTTAAGTGGAAATTGTCGCTTGCGATCACCGAGTTTAATGCATTTGAATGGGTATTAAGGGCACTACGATGATTACACTGACCATTACCCTATTATTCATGCGGATTGTGCTTGCTTATTCCTGAAGTATACGTCAACATACCCTTTGGGAGTCACTTATGATCCAAGTGTTCCCCTAAGTTTCCAATATGCTTAAAAGGGAAATCATTCATTTTCTAGCCGCAAATGGACATAGATTTCGTGCGGTTATCATTGTTGCTCATATCTAACTTGAAAAAAAGGTATTCAAATGAACTTGTTTTGTTTGTGCACTATTGCGTTCCTTGGGTGAGGATAAGCATAAGGTTGCACAGTCAAGCATTGACTCAAGGTTCGACTGCGCGCCGTAAAGTACTGGCAGTTTTCGGTCATTTCTATAGTCTGTTCTCGTGTGCAAGATGCGTGTGTTTCTCAACTGCCATGGTACAAATTCAACAAGTGCAATCAAGTCCCTGAATCGCCTGATTTCCGGAAGGGGAAAAAGAACAGCAATGGCGATTTCGTTGCACGAAATGTAGATATTCTAGGATCATTGCGACTCTCCTAACCCGAAGCTTTGCTAATCACGGATAAAAACTTGATAGACATTACCCTATTTAACTAAATGCTTGTTTGAATTTCTGAGTGTCTTCTAGATATTTTGAATGCTTTGGCGTCATATTTTTACAAGCAAGTTGATTATTTGGTCTCCCTCGACCGCGTCCTACCGAAAACTTCCATCTCTAATTTGTTCAAAATCCGCCATCCTAGACCTTAATTTTCAATGCCACCTCAAGATAATTAAGTCTCGTAGGCGATTTCTGAGAGCATCACGCTGTGGGGTGTACTTCATGAAAGCGAATGTTTCTGCACCTCTTGATTGGTCATAAATTTGTCTTTTTTCATTTTTCTATGTTTTAGATGATGTTATATTTCACAAGCTTTTCAAATCTTCCATTTTCTCCTGAAAAAAGTTTACTCCTAATTCATTCCGTCTTTTCCTTCCTTAAGAAAATTCGCGACCTTTGTGTTGTCTGTAAGGGGCGTCTTGATGCAAGTAGACGTCGTGTCTACGATGGCTTACTTATGCACCCGTGGTGCTTCCGTTGCGCCGAATGCCAAACTCCCCTTCGCCCAGAAATCGCCCACCGTCTACGCCGCAAAAGTGATCGTGAGCTCCATTTGAAATATTTTCAAACTCACTCTACTGACTCACCGTTTAAGTAGATGTCGTTTTCTCAGAGCGAATTCTCAGGGTCTATTTTGGACTGCTGTTTCTTTGCACAGCGTTTTAACACTCCGCTTCACGTAAGCAGGGTTGTGCGTTTTTGCATCTCACCTGTAGTCTCGGTGAATTATCTGACTAATTCCGGCGGTGTGTTGTAAAGACTAATGATTGACGGTGACTATTTTTGGTAATCCAGTTACCACCATTTTTTGTACTGCCTGTGTGATCATTTCCAGTGTAAAACTTGGCGGTCATAAGTCACTGGTTGAAGGTTATAATATGCAAGTCAAGAATTTTGTTTGCTGTAGAATACAAAAAATGGGTTGATAGAATGTACGATGATTGACGCAATTGGCTAAAAAGTACATTCATCATTAAATATTACCATTCTCTGTGTTTGAGTAAAATTGATGCGTTTGATTTTAAATTGCCATCCCCATGTCATACTCATATGTTAAACACTATGCCAATCTTGATGCGAAAAAAGTCTACTCTACCTAAGTGGGCTCTTTGTGTCATGGATGTCATCCGCGAGCAAAGCTTTGCGCTGCAATTTCTCGTATTCGTTACCCTGTAAATAACACCAGCACAAACAATAGTGGATGCACGCGCCTAAATCGAAAAACAACAAAAACAATCCGCCAAAGTGAGTTTATGTTGCGGTTATCCTAAACTATAGTGCTCCAATAAAACCAAAATAGCAAAACAAGGCGTTTGAATGGAAATAACTCGACAAATGTTACACTGCTTCTTTGAAACCGGAGTTACATTAAAACAGTTGTAGTTTTGATATGCAGAATCAATGTGCGCTGCTCCACTTTACGTTACTAGCCATTTTCTTTGAAAGGCTATGCTAACAGTATGTTACAAGCCTTGTCCACTAAGTTGTGGTTCCTCCGACAGACCAGCACACCGAGGTCGATTGCGTCGAAGGCGACAAAGGTAGTTCTGAACGCTCTGTGTTTCGAGCCATTGCGGAAATGTGTGTGTGCGTGTGTGTGTGTGTTGTGAAAAAATAAACGCAAATTGACCTTACATATGCGGTACATAATAAGTCTTGGGCAGTTACGTGCTGAGGTGATCCTTTGCAGAGCACTGCTATCTGAGTGCTGCTCAGCGAGAACCAAAAGAGCAAAACAAAGGGACAGGCACGAATAACATGGTGATTGGCAAATCAGCCACATCGGTTTTCCACTTCTCTAACTTACTGTCGACGTGGATAGGGTAATATCAACTCTTAACAATTGTTCATTCCTGTCACACATTTTGATGATGCAGCTCGATGTGCAACGCTCTTGACCTATTGGAAGTGTATGTGATAGAGGCTTGATATTCGTGTGTAGGTAACTACGGCAAGCACTTTTCGTCTCAAGACTGCTGCTCCTGTCGCAATGATCACTCAATGCTAAGGCAATTCTTTGAGCCATCTGCAGAGTTTGTCAGGTGGCTGCGCGTCGGCCTTCCACGTGTGCATTTAGCTTAACTAATTGCGTTGTGGACGCATGCAATACATTTTTATAAACCTTAAAAGTCGCCTTTTGTTCTACATTAGTTTCCTATTTTTATGCTAATTTAAGTGGAAATGCACAGCTCCTTTTCATGTACGTATCGATTGCGATGAAAACTTCGACTCATCCTTTATCACCAATTAGTTAATTTGAACGTCTGCAAGTCTGCGAAATTTTATCCAAAAGACCGAGTTTCTACTGGCTTTGGTGACTTTGGCTCTGTCAAAATCTAATTTAATTAAAATTCAGCGACAGTCTCCTGCAGAGGTTTTTGTCTAAACCTTGGTGCTCAGAATTAGCATCGCTCTGAAAATATGGCTTGACGCCTCAACTTTCTTCACACGTGTATCATCAGTTCACTCAATTGCTCAGTTACTACGCTAGCATTGATATTTTCAATTCCTGACTGTGCATTTTTGACACATTCACGGTGGCTCTGTGATTTTGTGTGTGTGCGTGCTCGCCCTTCGAACTTGCCACACAATCTCGTTCACGTGCCCCATGGTTTACGTAAGTCGCGCCTGATTGGCTGCTCTTGATTAGTTCCTTCGACTTGATCTCGCAGTTGCGTATTCACGCACATATTTTAATCACTTCATTCACTTTTCCGCGTTAAAAAAGTTTCGCTCTTTTGTTCAGCTAAATTCTACTGTGATGCTCACTTTCATGCCCTGACGTCCACTAGGGTAGCCGATCAATCTACGATGTCCGCCGAAAATCCACGTGAGTTGGCCTCTTTTTGTGCTAAGGTGTTTGCTGGTTAGTTTTCTCGAAAATCTCTTCGAACCCACTTAATCTGACCCCCTTTATTCCAGTCCCCAACCTCTTGTATCCGGCGAAAACATGGCTAAAAATAAGTTTATTTTCACGGTGGCTTTGAAACCATATGACTTCTGGCAACCATTGTATAAGTTATTGAAAAATTGGTCAGCAGCAGAAATTGGATGTGCTTGGTAGTGAGAATAAAAAATTCAGTCTTGGTTGCTTTTGGCAGTAAGGCCTGTTTTTGAGTAAAGTCGATCCCAATGTAATCATAGGAAGAATTGTAATCAAGTTGTGTTTCGGATCGTCTATACTTTCTGGTCACGTAGTTGTGTAAACTATCGGCATCATTGTTTATGCTGCATCTAAGTTCCGTGCAAGTGGCAATAGTGCAACTGATTATAATAATTAGCCGATAGAGCATGTTGTGAAGTAAAAAGTGGTCTTCTCTGGAAGCCGGTAACCCCAGCCTGCAGTTTTAAAATTAACCAAATGCATTGCAGTACAGGCAAACTCTTCTTCCACCAACCACTGAATCCTATATTTTCCTTTTATAATGTCCAGTTAAGTGACCGCAGTTGGGGGCGTGCAGGCACATCTTAGGTTCGAAATTTCGCCAAAATTTCGTGTCAGTTTATTTGGAACTCGTCACAGTTAACATCGGAGTCGCTTATTCACATGCAAGTCCATCTTCTGAACTGTAACATTTAACAGCAAAAACGCACTTTCAACTTTTTCTACCGCCTTTCTATGTTAATGTCGCCTTACTAATTTATTATCCAGTTATCCCTTTAACGTATTCCCTTGAACACGGAACCATTTTAAAACGTAAGCGCCACGCCTCATTGCGCAAAAACTGACGAAATTGTTGTAAGGTTTCTCACCGATCCTTCATAGATTCGACAAGCAGCCTCTTTAGACAAACTTTAATCAGAACCCAGAAAAACAATATTTATGTTGGAAATGAAACTTTGCTCCTAGCATCCAAGAAGTTCTCGTTTTTGCGACTTGTTCTCGATTTTTAAAAATCTTGGTACTACTTTCCACACGTGCGCCTCAAATTTCATAGCACATTGTATAATACTCCCGGTCCATTTCAGCATCACCTACCTAAACCCACTGCGTGGTGTCAAGTACGGTGTTTTGCATGAATATAGCACTTGCCAACGCATGAAACTGACTCGATGATGGATTGTTTATTTAGTACCGCCAACAAACGTAAATTAAGAGCCTGTAGTGGTTTGCTCGCACTACATTGCAACTCTGCTAGTTAACAGTCCGACAGCATGGGGAAGAGAGACGACAGCGGACACGATCGTTTATTAGCGTTACGCCAGCCAAGTGTGTCTGTGGGTGTGGACGAGTTCGCGTGCGTGTGATAGGCGACTGATAGTAGTGGCCAATGAAAAGTTGAGATGAGTCATTGAAGTCAATGCTTCCTTGAGCAAGCTTAAAATACGTGCGATATCTAACAGTCCGTTACCAGTTCATCAAGTGTGTATGTGTATGTTGAGGTTGGGCTTATTTTCCTTCAAATCACTGACATCTTCACTTCTCGTTCCCAGCCCTTCCTAATCCTCGAGGCCACAACAGCCCCAATCGCCTTAACGGCCCACCCAACCAGCAACCACCGTCAGTGTCACTGGCGACTCGCTGGGATAGCCACAACAGCGATGGAACCCCAACAACTGCGGCCCACACAGAAGGACTTCATCAGACGGTTCCACCACATCGACAGGTCAGAGGCATCCGAGACGAACCCGCGCCGCCTGTCCTCGTCACCTCACGTAATGTTTCTGGCACTCTTGGAATGCCAGAGTGCGTTCGAAGAGCCGCCTTCGACGAAAGACTGTACAGACTAATTGGCCATTCACCTCTTGAGAAATCGCTCGATTTGCTGAGGTCTGTTTTAATCAAATTAGGTTGTTGTGTGTAACTTGTTCCAGTATCCATTTTTTTTTCGACTCCGAAATTTCCTTGTAAAAATGCGAAAAGAGCACCTCTGTACACACTAAATCACTTGGCTCAACTGCTGGTGCTGCAACGTTACAGAAGGGTGATCCTGCCATCATCTCCCCGCACGCTTAACTTGCACCTTGGCGCCCCGTCTTTAACCACATTGTCGCGTGCAGCAAGTCCCTGCTTCGCTATCGGGGCGACAAGTCGTAGTCGTTGCAACCATTCCGCACACCATGAATCAACACGAGAATGCCTGTGAGGTTCATCGTCATTGATTTATGTGGCTTTTTAGTTGTACCGTTAGTTATTAAACTTAATAATACCTAGTCTGTGTGTGACTGGTTTTGTGGAACACGTCATGTCGTGGTGAATTTCATGTGTGTGTGTGTGTGTGCGCGCCTTACCTCGTCACCTCAGCGGAATTGCCATCACGTGTCGTCGCTACTGCCCCCCTTTGTACTGAATTGGGTTGCCGAAATCACCGACCTTCTGCCAACCCCTAAAGCGCATCCTTTCGCAGCTGTGTTGGGATTTGAATTTAATTCTGGCGTTTATAAATTACATGCTAGCCCGTTGTGGTCATGCTGATGAGCAAGCACACCCCGTTTCTGAGCTTCCACCTTTTGTGTCTGGTAGTTATAGTTGAAGTTCTGGTAGTCAAGAGAGGCAATTTGGAATAAACCATCTGCGCTTTAGTATTTGCACGTTTTTCACTCTTGGGAGTTTAATCATTTATATCAGGGCGTTTTCTAATAGTTTTCCTGACCCAATCTATGTATGTCACATTTTTAGGTGGCTGAGAGCACGACGTTCGATGGCACGAATGGGATAGGCACCTAGTGCGTCTGATGATGCGGTGTGTTTCCTTTGATGTTTAAGCTCAATCAAAACGTATAAACTGACGGCCAATGTAGCGATTTACACAATTTTGCCGATATTTGCTAGCACAAGCCAAAATGTCTGAAGAGGTGAAAATTTCATGATCCAAAGCGCACGTTTTCGCGCATATTCTACAGTCCAGCTGTGTCCCGATGAAAGGTCTGTTATGTGAAACGCGCAGAAGTTGATCAGCCAAAATCGATTTCGCACGCACCATTTGGTGGTGTGCGGACTGTACGCCTGGGGGCGCGCACTCCACGTGGAATATTTTAAGCGTCACAAAGCTTGCCTCAATCAGTCGTTGGGCCTCCAGTCGTGCCAATGCATTTCTCCAGCCTTGAAGTCGATAACGCCAGATTTTCAACAGATCCTCTGTCTTGGAGATGGATAAGGTGATGACTAGGCGCGTCACGAGAATAAAATAAATCTGCCTTTAAGAGATGTCATTTTTCTTCATTAACCTAATCGCCAACGTCCTGGAACCATTCGAATTTATTTTGTTGACTGGGATATGCGAAATCACAACTCCTGACACCGGCTGATTCGATCTTGTGTCAGCAATTTTTCCGGCTCACCAAACTTGTTAATTGGAACATTATTTTGTAGACAACGTGGTAGGTTTAATAATAATGCGTGTTAGGGGCCCCGGCGTGTTGACCCGAACCGTGCCGTAATCACTGCGTTGAACCCCGTCCGATTATGCCACCCTGATATCCACGAAGAGGGCGCGGACATAACTGTCTACTAGGTAGCTCAACCAGGTTTTCGTCGTGTTGTGTATGGCGTTTGCGTGTGTGAAACAGCGTGGGTCATAGGTGAGCTAACATTGGCACTTAGGTGAATGGTATCGCACGTAGTGACGATAAACGTTAGGTGTGAGTTGAGGTTCATCCTTGGCTGACGGCATGTTGCGAGAAGGGGGCATTGTGTCGGAGAGTGGTGTGACTGGATTAACCAGCTTGAATCAACGCAATTCACAACACGTGCTTATAATTTGCACAACCTAGGTAAGAGTGGCTCACCACACTCAATGTCCATCCACTCAATGCAACTCCTCCAGTTCTTTGGTGGACATGTCCGTTAATTACATTTATTGCAAGCAACTTTTGGTAATAGAACATGCGTAAAAGTCAAAAATTGCCCAGTTGAAATTACAAAGTAGATTTCGCTAAGCTGATTGCAATTTTTCGCTATTACCCCCTGATGTATAAATGAGCTTGCGCCGCAAATTCTCATAGGTTCTTTTACAGATTATGCAGTCATTTGCATAATCAGGAAATCATTTCATTTGTTTCATTTAATGGATAACCAGGTTCCAAACGTAATTCAGAGCCTCTTTATGAAATAATGAACACTCGATTTCTAACAAAATCGTCGGTTAGTATGCACGAATGTCGACTCCTTGCTCTTTGACTTTGCGCTTGTATGCTACATGACAGTGGGCACGAAAAGGCGTTTTCGGTGAAGTCTTCTGCTCAATTGATGTTAAATTAGAAGTCAATTTTTTTTAATAATACATGCGTTTAGTTTGAAGTTTTCTTTCATGCTTTAGTGAGAACACCTCCCAAATCCTGGCGACAGAAGACAACTGTTTTGCGTAAGTTTGAGTCTTTTAAAGGCACTTTTTCCATCCCGTTTAGAATGGTGTTTAACGGTTCATGTTAATGTCCCCAAGACTAAGCATTGAATACACAGTAATTTATTGGCTCTGTTGAGGATCGAATCCGTAGCCTGAGCCCTTCCATATTACTTGTATAGTTTAATTTATACCTTATTCACTTTTTTACTTCAGACCTCTTAACACGCTTGATTTGTTTTTTTTCCAACTGTGGGTTCTCATTGTTTTTTGATATTTAGGTCCAGCGAATATGAACCATCAGAATGTTCCACATCCTCATCGTCATCATCAAAAACCAGCGATCCTCCACCCATAAATGTAGAGGAGGCCAGTCGCCTTTGTCGCTCTATCCGCGCAGAGGCCCTCTATCGGCGCAATCACCCATCTGAGGATGAACAGAGCAGTAGTGATGAGGAGGAGTCAGATGGATATTCTGACTGCGATCCCGCTGTGTCAGATACTTTTGACACTCCCCAGCAAGTTTCTGACTACGAGAACGTTCGTTGGACACTGGCTAGACCGCCACTTTCGCCCACCACCGCCGCAGAAAACGCGTCTACAGCAGAGCCGTCAGCACTAGTGCTGAAGTATGGTCTCTCTGGATCCTTACTCCTGGCAAAGCAGCGCTTCTGTATGGAGGCACCAGAACCGATTCGGATCGATTCTCGCGCTTTCAGGGCATCTAAGAACAAAGAACGCACCGAAGAGACAAGCTTACCTGACTGTTCGGAAAAGGTGGAATTCATTCTTGATTTTTTTCCCATATGTGCCTCTCTGACAAATAGCTGCTCATTCTACGAAGTAGTGGAATTCTATACACCTATAAACTGGGTTGTAGTGAGCCCGCAAATCTGTTTACCTTCACACAATTTCGGTGTGACTGTACATCACAGCCCGGTAGAAATGATGTTCTCATCGCTTTCCTTGGCTCCTCATAAACCAGACTCCAGGAATTCATTGACGCCTAAGGAAGTTGATTCATCTGACAATATGATTTCTACTAGATCTGAGCTCGGATCAGTTACTTCTCATGACTCAGAGGAAACTCTAGACAGTACATCATTGGTCAACAGCAAGGCGAGTCTTGGAGTCGTTGATCAAGAAATAATTGACGCTTCAACCGGACCAAGTAAGGTTATTATGAACACCTTGGAGGAATCACTTGTCCCGTGTAAATCCTCGAATTTTGTGCGAGAGGGCGCGGTCATGTGTGTAAAAACGGCTGACGCACTCGAATCCTTGGTATTGTGTGATTTTGATCACGAAGTGCAGTCAACTTCACACTCACCGGTGGATATTGACGCCAGTGCGGTTAGATCTGAGTGCACAATGACAACAAGCAGTTCAGAGGAGGAAGAGAGTGATGAACTTGTGTTTTTGAGGCGACCCGTTGTCGTGCCTCCTGCTGAGCTCAGCACACAACTGAGGGAGAATATTGAAGAAGCTACGCGACAAACAAGAGTACCACTGTATATTCTCACCTCACAACTGGACTCTGATGGAGACGAACATCCGG